>OZ020283.1:7481723-7723802 GCA_963971205.1 Aethes cnicana
AGTCAACCAGGAACTCAATCGACCGCTAGATTTATCGCTTTTGAAGCTCTTAATTGAAGTTAATGACTGCCTTATATAAAAATGCATCTTACCTCAAACAGCATTTTCTGTTAATCAAGTGGACTAATTAAATTTTTATTCTTTAAATGTGATAAACTGGATTCAATTTTAAATGAAATTCCTTAAAATTAACAATTTAAATGGCTCATGATAATTAGAAAATATCAGAATAGTTGGTTAATATTCTCAATATTTTCTTTATTATTTAAAGTAGACAGTATTGTTATACCATGTTCAAATCTGCATTACATGCGCCAACTTTTGAAAAAGTGGCACTGCACATCACCATACATTTTTATATCAAACTTACTAAAAGAAATTGTTAAATTTAGAAATTTGTAATATCGATCAAAAGTTAAGAAAAACCACCAATAAAAATGAAAACTTATGGATTACATTTGATGAAGCATTTAGTAAGGATCATTTCGCAATAAACAGCATCTCTTAACTCTTACAATTTTAGGAAATATATGGGTCTAACTAAAGCGCGGCGGAAGCAAAGTTTCCCCCTCTCCCCCTACCAACCGAGCGGTGTCCCGCGGTGGCCCTTAGTATGAATCCACTCAGAATTATCCAAAGTACAACTGTGTCAAGTATGATCCCTTATCTAAAAAGAATCAGGGTACAGCGGACCAAATCCCGAACCCACGCGTAAAATCGTTTATCGTTAACTTTCCCCTTCATTATCTATTTCAATATTTACACTAGCAAAAAAGTGTGTATATCGTTTTGTAGAAAATTTAATGTAAATTATTTATGTCTTAGAACATTTTTTGTTGCGGGTTATCGTTTACGAGATATTTACGAAAAACCAAAAAAAGGGACCTTTGGACCCCCCCCCACACGTTAGCGGCGCTCCCCCCCATCAGGACTTTTAGTATGTTGTTTAAGGCACCTTCACCTACAACTATTCCAAAATTCGCACACACATGTATTATTTCCCCTATGAGCTCAATTAGTGTCTTCCTTTGGTGAGCTAATAGCCAGTCTTTGCGCGAGAAAGCTGCCGGCGCGAGGGTCTATAGTTGTTTGTACTCTCAGCCCGTAACGAAAAATAGGTAGTTTGCGAGCACAAGCCATTCGATTGAACGCGGGAACCATTTATACATCTCAATCGTTATCTCCGAGTTCATCTTTTCCAACAGCACACCGGCGGATGAGGACGGTGACGAACTGTTTCCTCGTTAACTTGGCGATCGCTGATCTCCTGATGGCCACGCTGAATGGCGCACCCAATTTCGTGTTCCTCGTGACGGCGAACTGGCCGTTCGGGGCCATTACTTGCACGGCGAGCAACTTCACGGCCAACCTAACGGTATCCGCGGGCGTGTTCACCCTGGTAGCGATCACGGTGGACAGGTGAGTTGAATAAAGCCATGCAAACTAATATAAATGTGACAGTAACCTACTTAAAAGAAATTTGATATGGAGATATTTCGAGTCTCGGGGTAAACCCCGATACCTGATACCTGACCTGGGGTGCCTGATAAATCCGGCACTAAAAAAAACAATTAGAAAAAAAAAAACACCACTTTCAAACTCCGACAACCTGAGTTTTGTATAAAGTTACTTCTCATAATTATATTAACTAGTAATAGTAGCAGCAGCAGCATCCCATTTTTACATCCCACTGCTGGGCACAGGCTTCTCTTCTCATCACGAAACGGCTTGAGCTTTAGTCCTCAAGCGAGCTCAGTGTGTAACGAACACGATATTACAAGTGAAGAAAATCTCACGTGTAATATCATGTTCGTTATTCAGAATTAAATTTCACTGTGTTCCTTGGCAACACTCTGTAACAACACCTTTTTATTATTTCGACGGAAAAGCGACACGATCAGAAACAATATGCCTAAGTGTGTTGATGTTGGAACAAGAGGGGCTATATTCGAAGTATTAAATATGGATCTCCCCTGTTCTCTATAAAATCGCTCACGCGTCACGGCGCTCAAGTTTAATTCTAGCTGCTGCGACGCATGAGCGATCCTATAGGGAACAGGGAGATACCTATTTAAGACTTCGAATATAGCCCCGCCCTCTTATCGGTCGGTAGAAAATTGATGTCAGGCTCATTTTATGGCTTTGAATAAATTACATTTGTATATGAAACATTACACTACAACAGCCTATTTACGGCCCACTGCTGGGCACAGGCCTCCTCTCATCACGAGAGGGTTGGGCTATAGTCCCCATTGAAACATTGCCGAAATGATCGGGCTGTTGTGAGTTTTCCACGTGTATTTAAATTTGGCTTTGTGTATCCTTTTATTTGTCAATTCTTGAAACTCTGCTCAGCCTCAGTGCAAATTTTTGGGATAAAATTGGTTTATTACTGTATCAAATTTAATATCGTCTTGATTCAATAACTCACTATGGGAATGGGATATCTCTTGAGTAATATTTATTCTGGGATTCCTTTGTTTACGCTGAAATAGCCACAAATAGTCTAAACATAATTTCGGGGGTCTAATTTTGTTTACCAAATAAGACTCATGATGAACAGGCTTTGTGTTATTGTTAGTGTCATGCTTGGAATAGATACTGAGTGCCGAAACAATTACAATATGACTCGTCGAATTTCTCAAGTTATTAGCAGGTTGACGTCACTTCCTAAGTTACCATACCTATTAATTTTCATGTCGCTGAGCATTCTCTAACAAAAACCTTCACGGCTTTTTATGCTTGACAATACCATAAACTTAGATTCTTTTGTACGAGTGTGAAATGCCCATGCATAAATTGCTTTGGTATTTTCCTCCGCCAAGGGAAAAATACTGCCCATTTTTTAGGGTTCCGAAGTCCGTCCGTCTGTCCGCACTATTGCTCGGAGATGCTTAGTTCTAGAAAGCTGTAATTTGGCATGAACATACATATTAGTTACGCTGACAAAGTGGTACAATAAAAATTTGAAATATATTTTTTTATAGAGTACCTCCCCTACTCGTAAAGAGGAGATGTAATTTTTTTTTCTTGCTTACCACATGGTGTGGCATATCGTTGAATAGGTCTTAAAAAAATATTGTGGGTTTGTCAAAATCATTTTTTGATTAAGTGATGCGTTTGTGGAATATTAAGCTTAAAAGTGCTATTTTTTGTTAGAGTCGCGTGTATTCGTTCGGTTAGGTTAGTCATCATATTTTTGTTCCTTTAGACGTCAGCCACATTCGGCCTGTGTGTGACGGCTTTTCTATTTGATATGGCCTTGAAAAGGCAATTTTTTTTGCCCATAGTAAAAAAAACGGGTTGTATTTACCTATACTTTTGAAGCGTATAATGTCCATCATTTTAAATTGGTAGGAAGTAGGAAATAAGTAGGTATTAATTAATTTAAGCTCTTACTTTTGATGTCACAAACATTCCAACAATAATCGAATTGGTGGGCCATCAAGGGTGGAAACAAAATGGAGAGTCTGTTCGTGACAATGTGACCGTCTGTACCTAAAGCGGGAGATTTATAAATTTGATTAATCACCATCCAACTAGGTTTATTTCTACGAGCCCGCTGAGAGGGCTGCGGAATGCGACAACGCGATCCCACAGCCCTCGCGCAGTCAGCGCGGAGGAGAATCTCTGGGGTTTTAGTGGGTATTCCGGCCACTCTGGCCGGCGAGTCCCACATAACCACCTGCCCCCCGGGCAGGTGGTATGCGTAAGTGCATTTCCCCAGCGTAAAAAAAAGGTTTATTTCTACGTATCTAAACATTACAATCCGAAAATATTAGAGTAAAATACCTAATACTTATATTAAAATACGGATCTCTTTGGTGAAACCAATTTAGTTTTCTTTCAATCGGACTCCGTCTATAATGGTTTCCTTTAGATGTACCGCGCTAGATAGATTACACCTATCTTTAGTGCCTTTAGCCGCAGCGGAAATTGCTTCGTTCTAATTCTAACTATTTCTTCTTTTCCTTTCTGTTATTCATGCACAATGCACGGATGAGTGTAAGTTATTATTTCCTCGGTACATTAGAAACTTGAATGGTTTATTCCAAACGAAAACTAAGATACCAGAAGACTCTCCATTGATTTCATTTTTAGATGTTTTGTCTTTCTTATATTTTTTACGTATGAAGCATTTAGATTTAGTAATAACCAAACACACTAAATACAACTACCTACAACACACTACACTAGGTACAGTCAAGGGCATTAATATGTATCATCCTTAACACAACGGAACAGGATGCAAAAGTGTACACATATTAATGCCCTTGACTGTACTATAAGTAGGTGTAGAAAAATCAAGTATAGTTATATCTGTTTGATCAGTGATTTGTTTATTACATATCCTCAAAGTACTCAAATACAACCTCAAATCCTTTAGGGTACGGTACCTAATTAAAGTTACGAAACACGTTAATCCCACACGCCACAGAGCGATCTAAAATTAACTGTAACAGGAAGGCAGAAACTGATTTGGAACCTTTTTGCAATAAAGCTTAAAGAAGTAAATAATACCTTATTTATCATGTCTGATAGAATTTTAATATTCCGAAAACAATTTCATCCGCTGAAGACGAAAATGACTTCCTGTTTTGGACGGCCGTCAAAGAGGAAATTATTTAAATAGTTACAAAAAAACATTGTAAGTAATTCCTGGATAAGAATTTTGCTTAAAAGCGGTTAAGGGATGAAAACGGCATAAATTAAGCGCTATTTCACTTTAAGTACAAAATTTGCATATGCAAGCCTAGGTAACACCTAAAACCAAAACTGTATTGATATGCACTGAGTTAAAGTAATAAATACAAAATAGGTACAGGGAAAAAAACTTTTATAGGCATGTAAGTACTTATGTTATCACAATTATTTTTATTTTAAGAGAATTTTTCGTTTGGTCCGTTTTCGTAGTTGCGGTTTCGTAATTGGCTACGAAAGAGGAATTATTTTTCGCTGTTTCGTAATTAATTATCAAACAAGAATTTATTTGCTGTTTTCGTAATCAAGTTTCGTAGTTATCTACAAAATGAGATTTTTTTTCTGTATTCGTAGTGAATTGGCTACGAAAGAGGAATTATTTTTCTCTGCTTCGTAATTAATTATCAAACAAGTATTTTATTGCTGTTTTAGTAACCGATTTCGTAATTAACTGCGATATAAGATTTTTTTTCCATGTTCGAAGTGAATTGGCTGGGAGAGAGGAATTATTTGTAAATTTTTCGGTGTTCATAACATAGTTTTTAGGGTTCCGTAGCCAAATGGCAAAAAAACGGAACAATTATAATTTTGTCATGTCCGTCTGTCCGTCCGTCACAGCTATTTTCTCGGAGACTAGTTTGGGAATTCAATAAATCTTTAAAGGGAAACATATCCACAGCAGTAGACGTCTACCGGTTGATATAAATTTAAACATATGTCATCTAAATTGGTCCAGCGGGTTAAGCGCGAATAGGTAACAGACAGTCAGACAGATTTTGTACGAGTGTTTGTTGCCCCTACACAGCTAAACCAGTTTTGATGAAATTTTGTGAGCATATTTGAGTGGTTCCACTTCCATGGATGAGTAGAAATTATTAACCGGCCAAGTGCGTGTCGAGCCACTCGCAATGTAGGGTTCACTAGCTAGGCAACTATTGAATGTACAATTTTTTTACTTCACCGAGTACATTTGTTTAAGTTGGTCAGTTATTTATTACTCGTTAATTTGGGCTCTATTCGAAACGTTACATAGGGAAAACGAGATTCCATACCCTGCGCTCACGCGTCACGGCGCTCAAATTGAACTTTAAATGTAACTGTTTAAAGTTCAGTTTAAATTCAACGCCGCCGCGCGCGCGCGCTGGATAGGGAATCTCCCTTTAACGTAACGTGTCGAATAGAGCCTCTTGTACAGCCTCCTTAGCTCCGGTAGTTTTTATTTTAATTCCGTTATATATATACTACTACCATGGGTCTTTGCAGCTCTCCAAAAACAATGATTTAGCTGGCAGGGGGTGGGGAAACTTGTTTCTAAGAAAAATTAGCACTTTAAAGCTTTCTAATATTTCACAAACCATTCCCTAAATAGAAAAACGTTTCAGGCCAACCCACAATACTTCAAGACCTATTTAATGGCACCCGACATTATGGTATACACAAGAAAAAAAATTATAACATCCCAATTTTAGGTGGGAAATACTAATTTTATTTTTCGAAATTTTATTTTACTAAGTACTTTGTCGGTCTGAGTAACTGACACTGACATATTCATGCCAAATCACAGCTTTATAGAACTAAGCATCTCCGAGATATGCTGAGGGCGGACGAACAGACATATTGGCGAAGCTATAAGGGTTCCTTAATGACTACGGAATCCTAAAAATGGACCCCGAAAGTAAGTGCTGATTTTTCGAGCAGGGTAAAGTCTGTCGGGCTCACTAGTAAATAAATTCTTGTTTAATAATTAATTACGAAAACAGAAAAAACGAATGTGTTTAGTAATTAACTACGAACGAAGAAAAAATGCTCGATTACGGAAACGGAAAATAAATTCTTTTTTGATAACTAATTACGAAACAGCGAAAAATAATTCCTCTTTCGTAGCCAATTACGAAACCGCAACTACGAAAACGGACCAAACGGAAATTTTTTATCGTCTCTGAGGTTATCTAATGAAAATCGACTTGAAATCTTTCACCATCCCCTATGAGTTATAAGCCGTTACGTTTTCCCGCGTAGACTAAGGATTGGCGTACCTGGTGATAACATGGTCTAAGAAAACAAGATCTGCTTCTCCGGGTCGTGTAACAACCATACGTCAAAGTCGAGTTGCCACTTTATTGCAATAAAACAAAAATGAAGGATATATTTTCTGCCGTTGTAATGCTAAATGAATTATTTGCGCATTAAAATTGTCATTTACTTGTTTAAGCACTCAAAATGGGACAAGTTAAAAACAAATGAACGAAATAATTTAATGAAACACTCACAGGATACATGGGGTCGGGGATTATTTTAATAAACCACTTGCAACACACAGCAGTACGAATGACGTTCGGGTGTCACCCACACTATGGCTGCGTTCCGAAACGCGCTCAGAGCGCTCACAGCACCTTGCATCCCTTTTCCTCTTGAAAGTGGAGTCCTAAGAGGAAAAAGGATGCAAGGTGCTGTGAGCGCTCTAAGCGCGATTCGGAACGCAGCCTATGTACTACAGAATACCGGACTGGCATATATAGAAAGAAGCACTTAAAAACTGGAGAAACCCCGTAATTTAATATCGCGATAAAAAGGTGTCCTATGTTATTTCCACGGTATCAAACTATTCCAACCAAATTGCCAAACCGCCGTTTGAGAAGGAGCGATAACCATACAAACACACACTTTCACATTTTATAATATTAGTTAGGCTAGCTTCTGCCCGCGACCTCGCTCGCGTGGATTTCGGTTTTTGCGTTCCCGCGGGAACTATGCGGTTTTTCCGGGATAAAAAGTAGCCTATGTCCTTTCCCGGGACTCCAACTATCTCCACATTAAATTTCATCCAAATCGGTCCAGGAGTTGAAGCGTGAAGAGGTAACAGACAGACATACTTAGTTACTTTCGCATTTACAATATTAATATGGAATATGCATTTGATATGGATGGATTAATAATCGTGATGTTGATACAGATACGTGGCGATCGTGAAGCCGCTGCAGCACCGGCTGAGCCGTCGGGTGGCGCGCGCGGCGCTACTCACAGTTTGGTGCGCGAGCGCATTGCTGGCGTTGCCTAGCCTGCTCTACTCTGACACTTATAAGAAACAGTAAGTCATGTAGAGATAATATACTTACTATAGGAAGCCCCGAGCCTCCAAAATTCAAAACGCTTCAATGTATTTAAAAAGCACAAACGACACTCTCAACGCATGTTTTTTAGGGTTCCGAAGTCCTAGTTCCGAAGTTCCTATGGTAGTTGTTATGTAAACGTCGGTAGGTATTTAAAACAAGTGAGTTTTAAAAAAAAAAACAATAGTAAAATGTGGAAGTCCTCGCTTTTGCTATCAAACATAATTCTTGAAACAGAAAGCTTTAAGAACATAGTGAATGTACATAGGTAGTTTAAATGAGTGAGTCCTATTTGAACATGAAAAACGATGCTCACAACATTTAATTTAGGATCAAAGAATATGTGGCGCAGCGATGTATGGTTGTCATGCTTGTGTTACTTTCATACCAATCTTATTTGCAATTTGGGCTCGTTACTTATTCAACAAATTCCCTGCTTTTTTCACCTACATTCGAGCTATAAAGATTTTCTTTATGGGAGCAGCTGCAAAAGCAAAGCTTAATTTGGTGCAACGGATCTAAATAATACTTCCTGCATTTTACTTATTTCCTAACATGTAAGTTTGTAAGCACGGGTCTCAATGGCGAGCCTTGGGGAGTGCTATGTCCAGCAGCACTCCCCAAGGCTCGCTGGAGATCTTTCGGCTGACATGATGATGCTGATGATGAAGTATGTATAACCAAACACCACACCCTGGTGCGGTTTGGTTGTATACCAAATGTTGCTTCCTGCCACTATTTCTCTACTTGTATCTATACATACTTGTGGAATGCAGCGTCACTATACGAGTATTAAGGTACCACGCTACTGAATCCGAAAGCATACATTATTAGAATATTCTATTATAATAAAAACCGGCCAAGTGCGTGTCGGGCCAGTATAGGGTTCCGAAGTTGACGATGCCCACAGTACCTTTCTAAGACTTATTTTATTAGCATCTAGCTAGCCTGTGGTATGACGGGCCCGACCGACGCCCCTGCCGCTTGAGAAAAATCATTGGTTTTTTAATCATATCATAAGTTGGTTGTCTATGACTCGTAAGTTTGTACTGCCTACTTAGCTGTGATAGTTTTCCTTTCAACAACGTTATATATGCCATAACCGTGATTTTTGCAGCCATCCAAATACCACCATTTAGCTGGCAGGGGGGGGGGCACGTGACACTAACAAAAATAGCACTATAAAGCTTAATATTTCACAAACGCATCACTTAATCAAAAAATGGTTTTAACAAATCCACAATATATTTTTAAGACCTATTCAACGATATGCCGCACCATGGGGTACGCAAGAAAAAAAATTACATCCCCACTTTACGAGTAGGGGAGGTACCATATAAAAAAAAATATTTCGAAATTTTGTTGTACCACTTTGTTAGCGTAACTAATATGTATATTCATGCCAAATTACAGTTTTCTAGAACTAAGCATCTCCGAGCAATAGTGCGGACAGACGGACGGATGGACATGGCGAAACTATAAGGGTTCCTTGTGGACTTCGGAACCCTAAAAATGAATCGCCATGTATTAGTCTGGCTTAGGCTCGAGAACTGCTGGACCGATTAGGTTGATTCTTTTTTTGTTTTTTTTTTTCCTGTGATTCAGGGAAGGTTTAGAAAGAAACAACGACGGTAAAAGTATAACGTAACAGCTAAAAAAACGATTTGTATCGGAATCGCCTTCGGGTGATACGAAGTCGACAATAAAAACTTAGTCTTGGAAAAGGTAACATACTAATGTTATAAATAAATGTGAAGGTAATCTCTCTATGTTTGTCTCTTAATGCTTAAACCTCTTAATCAATTTAGATGAAATTTGGTATCGAGATGGTTGAAGTCATAGGCTAACTTGTCATCTCGGAACGCTGTAACCAAATTCCACGCGGACAGAAGTGCGTACATTTTTATAAAAACTTTATTACCTATCTCTTTACATTGTATCATATTGAATGGATCTCTACTCGCCGGGAACCTACTTTCTACTTTACGGGCAAAGTAGTTCATTCTTACAACTTTCATAAAAACAAGTCTATTGAATGAGCATATAAACCCTTTGTAGCAATTTACTTCGCAACCCTTTGGCATTTTCTCATTTTCCATGGAATTCGTCGCAGTCCCGCATTCCTCAACCGCGGAAAACCTTGTAATTTATTTGCTCATATATGTTAAACTCATTAGTAAAAAGAGAAAACAAACAACATGGTGCCGGTGGTGACAAATTAAGTTGAAAGTAGCTGCAGGGCCTGCAGGCAATGTGTGCATTACGAAATTTACAAATCCGTACAAACTAAAACAGACACAAACAGAAACACAGACAGTTCGGAATCAAACTTATTTTGTTGTGTGCGGAGAGAAAACAGATTACGTATCTTTTTACTGTAAAGAATAATAAGTATTATGCTCTTGACCTGTGTGAATTTGTTGTCTTATAATACACTCAACAGAATTCGGGTCACTTAGTACGGAAAATCACGTCATCAGCAGGACGTTCATGTGCCCATTTCCTAGAGCCACTGAACTCGTCTACGCTTCTAGCGCGTGAAATTAGTATTTGAAATGAATTCCTGCTTCGATTTTCCCTCTGCGCTACAATTTGGGGCTTTTTAAAAAGGGGTTCATCAAATCCTCGAGATGCCTCAAGAGGCATCACAAAATATCATTTATTGTGATGCCTCTTGCGTCACTAATGTCTATATTCTGCGGTGACCATTGCATTTACCATCAGGTGGGCCGTCTGCCTGTTTGTCAGTCTTTTTACATAAAAAATGCTACCTATGTACAAAATGACCGGAAAATTCACTGCTGTTGTGTGTACTTCCAAAATACAATTATTGTTGGTCTCCTGTGGAGGATAAGAGCAACACAGCTTTTATATGTTTTTAATTTCGTTATTTCACGGATTAGGTATACCTACTTCATTTCTCAAAGCAATAATTAATGCAAGATTAGATTATAGAAAAAATCTAGTTATAATATTTTGGTACTTTTGGTAAAATGATGATTAAAATATACAATTTAGAATCTATCAGTATTTTCTCGAGTGCATTAAATTTTCCAGGTTTATAGACACTGGCTGTGAACAACATTATTCTAAAGTCAGTAAAATCAACCAGGTAAATTTAGTTCTTAGTTAAAATGTTAATTAATTCAGCTCTATATATATACTGGAACAAATTTCAATGCCAAATAACACTTTGTGTTGACAAAGGAATCGACCGCATTCGTAAATTACTGCCCTTGTAAACTCTGGACGAGCTACTGAAGTCACTATGCTAATTACTGAGTTCTTTCTTAGAAGAATTAAATAGCTTTTCTACCACTCTCTGGCAGTTTTAATATAACAGGATTTTACCAGCTTTCGTTTAATGGGGACTATCGTTTCTTTGCTCACCAGTTGGCGCCACTGTTGACTAAGGTCCAGAGGTATAGCTTTCAAAGGCGACTCTATAAGATCGGCGCCGAAACTAAGTTTTAAATCTTGAATCTCATTAAGTTTATTAATTATAAATAACTATCATCATATCGAGTAGCTATGTCGCATTGTTGTGCGGTTCCGTTTTGTTCGGATTTTTTATTTTTGTTTCAAAGCGTTCACATCATCGCCAAATAATCCATATATTTGCGAAAATTTCACGAAGGAGATCACTTTTCAATAGGTAAATTAAATAAATTAATAATTTATATCACGAAGCCCGCCAAAACCAGTGAAAAGTGAATGTTATTGGACCTCACGCGACACTAGCGCCTCTAGTGGCAAATTCACACGCGATAGCCCCCATTGGATTGCAAAAGTTACACCGAGTTTAGTTGTAGTAATTCTGTCGTATTTATTATAGACGCACCTACAAGGAAGTACTTCAAAGTTATTTTAAACGTTTTGTTACATGCAATACGAGACAATTATTGAAGTTACTATTTCAATTCATTTCGTAGCATGAACTTTCTAGACTTAAAACCTGCAAACTTCGTCACTGCCAAAGTCATTCCGAACTTTATCTTGATTCAACCAAATTTATCGTGTTTTATTAAAACCGTGCTGCACATCGTTCTACTACCACAACAGTATATATATAGGGCCCACTGCTGGGCACAGGCCTCCTCTCATCATGAGATGGTTGGGCTATAGTCCCCACGCAGGCCCAGTGCGGATTGAGGACTTCACACACATCCTTGAATTACTTCGCAGATGCGTGCAGGTTTCCTCGCGATGTTTTCCCTCACCGAAAACCACTGAGGTAAATTCAAATTGAATTTCGCACATAAATAATTTCAGAGGTGCGAGCCGGATTTGAACCCGCGACCCTCTGCATGAGAGGCGGTAGGTCAAACCACTAGGCCACCAGGGCTGCACATCGTTCAGACAGACATATTCATGCACATTTGTAAGAGCACAGGGTGGTTTCAAATGTAAAAGATACCTTTGGAACTTCGTGGCGGGAGCTAGCTCGTTAAAAGTTTCTTTTTAATGAATTATACGAGCTAAAGTGTGCTGCATTATGGTATTTCTTCTTGAAATAAAGGCAGGGATAGATAGGTTCTAGGTATAAATGTTTTACCTCACGACTGGTGAGGGGTGAGCCATGATTGTAGTTGTTAGACAAGCGTTTTTGTGTGCGTGACTGCATGTAGGGTTACCAAGCTTACTGTTAATATGTAAATTTTGAAAAAAGGCCTTTTGCTTGAGTTTTTTGCGGCGCTTCTTCTCAAGCAATGGGTCTAGGAAGCGCTGGTAAAATATTTTTCTGACGTGTAAAAGTTCCCCTATGTGGCCAATTTGCTGAATAAATGTTTGGTTGATTGTTAAAGGAACAAAATAAACAAACAAGGATATTAAATAAAAAGTACTATTCGTTACAACATTCGTTACAAAAATGCAGTTGCATACTTACATAGCTGTACATAAGTAATTAGGCCTTAAAACACTCGTGCGATATTATTATGAAACTCGACTGACGGCTCGTTTCATAAAACCCCACTCGTGTTTTAAAGTCCATTATTATGTAGCAGTTACATAAACTACTATTATTGCTTTTTTATCTCTAGAGATTATGGTAGCTGACTGAGGATGATAGCGTGACCTAAACTCGTACGCTTTCTGATCACAGTTTTATTATAATTTGTAAGGGACATGCGTATTAAAGAAGTGCATTAATAAATAATTTAATAAATTTAATTTAAATACCTTTCACACTCGGATAATGACGTAATATAGTTTTTTCTCGCTTCTGTCCATGACGTTTCGAAAATATTGCAATAAAAAGTTAACGAAAATGGGTGTTATTTATCTTCAGTATTTTCAGTATATTCAGGTAATTAAAATACAGAAGTCAACAATTCACAACAAGACAGTAATTTGACAATTACGATAAAACTCCGCTCCGGTAAAAATTAAAAAGTTCAAATTACTTTTTTTTGCTTGAATGGATCCAAAACTTTTGCCATTTGAAATAAAGATTAACGATTAATTTATTTTCTTTGTTTAAATCCGGGAAGTAGGTAGGTAGCCCCTCTTCTCTGTGGTAGTAACTTTATACAGCTACATGGTAATTTTTTGCGTATAGTAAGACTTGTAAGACGTAAGAGAGCGTTTTTACTATCTATAGATACTTACTAAAAAAAACATCCCTTAACTTTTAACTAAAAATAAGTACTTACTTAAGGCCACCATCAACAAAGTTTTTCTTAGATTTATACTTTACTCTAATAAACTCCTAAAAAGTCGAAAATGTCCCGTCCCAAGTCTAAAATAACAATCACTTACCCAGTGGTGCTCTGACGATTACTCTCCTCGATGCTGAGCCGCCTAACTAAGGAAATGGAACTATTATTTATTATAGGCTGTAATAAATTACACTAGAAAGGACCTTCTTTATGCGAAAACTAGGTAATATAATACCTGTTTTTGACGTGATAACGTCTTATAAGTTGATGAACGCCGGCTGCGCCCACGAAAAATCATGACGAAATAGTAGCGTTGTAGCGTTACGTGACGTTATCCATATTAATATTATAAATGCGAAAATAACTCTGTCCGTCTGTCTGTCTGTTACCGCTTCACGCTTCAACCGCTGGACCGATTGAGCTGAAAATTGGCATGGAGATAGTTGAGATCCCGGGAAAGGACATAGGCCATTTTTATCCCGGAAAAGCGCGAAGTCGCGGGCAGAAGCTAGTTAAGTTTAAAATTATCGTCCGTAAACCGACTTTCTTTTTGTATCCTTAACGATGTAGTTTACAATATAATAAAATTAAAAGTTAATTCGGTTTTTTCTTTCTTTAAACCGTAGTCTTGGTTTTACAACTAGGTAACCTAAATTGTGACGTAATTACACGAAGAGTATAAGACACTGAAATAATTGATATACGAGTATTATCGTGTTCAGAATAAATAAACACAGTATATCTACAGTTGCAGTGGGCTAAGCTTTAAGTGAGAAACTTTGAAGAGGATTTGGTACCCACGTCTTTTTCCGGTTCCGAAGTCCACAAGGAACCCTTATAGTTTCGCCATGTCCGTCCGTCCGTCCGTCTGTCCGTACTATTGTTCGGAGACGCTAAGTTCTAGAAAGCTGTAATTTGGCATGAATATACATATTAGTTACGCTGACAAAGTGGAACAATTTTTTATTATTTTTTATAAGGTACCTCCCCTACTAGTAAAGTGGGGATGTAATTGTTTTTTCTTACGTACCTAATTCTAAGAACCCTACAATATTTTTTTAAGACCTATTCAACGATATGCCGCACCATGGGCATATCGTTGAATAGGTCTTAAAAAAATATTGTAGGGTTCTTAGAATTATTTTTCGATTAAGTGATGCGTTTGTGAAATATTAAGCTTTAAAGTGCTATTTTTTGTTAGAGTCGAGTGTCCCCCCCCCCCTGCCAGCTAAATGGTGGTATTTGAATGGCTGAAAAAAATCACGGTTGTGGCATATATAACGTAGTTGAAAGGAAAACTATCACAGCTAAGTAGGCTGTACAAATTTACGAGTCATAGTCGACTTATGAAATGATTAAAAAAAACAATGATTTTTCTCGAGCAGCAGGGGCGTCGGGCCATACGTCATACCACAGGCTAGCTAAGATGCTACATAAGTCTTAGAAAGGTACTGTGGGCATCGTCAACTTCGGAACCCTATACTTTGCGCGTGGCCCGACACGCACTTGGCCGGTTTTTTAGTTACAACTTACGCGTGCGTGCTTCGTGTTTCGAAGAACCACCATCTGCGAAATACCAATACTGATTACCTACTTGCTTTAAGGCAAGAAACGGCCCTCCATGTTATCTTGAGAGTTTAAATATAAATGCGAGGTCTAGAATCCCGATGGATCTCAATTGAGATTGAAAGTAATTCAGATTCCGAACATACGTAGGTACTGGGCTAGTTTAGTTACCTACATCACGTATCCAGGATTATTAAAGTCAATATTTTCATTTTATTCGAGCGTTGTACAGAACATTTATTTAATTGTTCACGTCTTCTGAATAACGCGGCTTAGTTTAGCGTGCCTTCATTTTGCGTTACTTTAAAATTCGTTTATCCTGTGAAGCTATATATTGCCTACATAGGTAGGTAGGTATATATTATTTTGAAACGTGCGCAAGGAAGCAAGGTTGCCAGATTGAAACGGAAATATTTTCCCGGTTCTAAATAAAATCTTGGAATTTATCGATCGAAACATCGTGTTTTTATTAGTTGATTCACCCGTGATACACCCACGGTGAAACAATAAGGGACGATCCGAAGCGACCTGATTCTGTCGATGGCTTTGCCCTTCGTACACTTAAGTACGATTAGACAAAAGATAGGCCTGCGTGGCGTACAAACATTCATTAATAATAGGTACTGTAGCGGGGGGTTGATGTTAGCTCAGGTAGATGCTGCAGGCACGGAGATCAGCGGTGGAATCCGAAGACACGAAGACGATGTCTAGCTTATTAAAATATCTAAATCTTGAAGACTGGCCCTATTACTGTCCTAACACTGCCTAACTAAGAAATAATAGATTTTAAGTTAAATTGATATTATATTTTGAGAGATGTGTTCCTTACAATCGATAGAAAAAGACTAAATAAAATAAATGCTAGACAATTCTACGCTTAAAATTACCTATTTTTGGATGAGAATGTGACAACTAACCGATTGTACTCGGCCAGTCTCCACAGTACCTAGTCAACACACCCTGAACGTTTGGTAAAAACATTGGTCCATTAATTTAAGACTTGTTGTGCAGAATCTAAACAACTTTAAATACGATCACATTGTTCAACGAAATGTCAAGATTCGTCATACCTATTTGTAATTAGGTACTTGTACAACAATGACAGAATTAAAGTTGTCTTTAAATTGGAATTTTCTTTAATTAGGAAACCATTTTAATTGCGCTAGATTTAACTGTAATTTCCTTCGTCAATTGAGTAAAAAACAATAGCATTAGTAACCTAACCACTGGTTGTAACTGTGTCATCATCATCAATAAATTGTCCTGAAAGTTCTGTTATATTGTAATCGAAGCCATACATGTGCCATAGATAAGTATATCTGAAATTAGTGGTATTTTAGTAGGTAACACTGTGTTTATAAACAATTTCGTTCGTTGGAAAACCTTTTATGATTCCATGTACTTACCTACAATTTACTTTACTGATATGATATGTTGTCTGTTTTGTTCAGGTACATTAATGGCGAAAGAGAAATATGCTTCATAAAGTGGCCCGATGGCAGCTACCCGACGTCAAGAACAGACTACTGGTAAGAAATAGTAGATTGTATGACTAGGGAGCAAAATGGTATATTTTACCGCGGGTGACGGATTGAATCCAGAGCGACGCGAAAGATTCCAGAATAGAATCCCGAGCGTAAGCGAGGGATTCTAGCGTGGAATCTTGAGCTAGCGAAGGATTCAAGCTTTGTCACCCAAGGCATAAATAAGTTTGCTACCGTGTTGTACACTCTGCTTTTCACCCCTCCTATGAGAAAATCATAAGATCATTCGTTCATCATTGTCATTAAATGAAGTAAAACAAAAAAATAATATATTTAGAAACAAACAAGGTTAAAAAGAAGTGTGTTACGCGCTCCTATCATAAATTCATAGGCAGAAGGCGAAAATGGCTTCCTATTGAAGAATCTCTAACTACTTCGTTGTATTTATATTCTGTCATGCTCGCATGCGTTGCGTTCATAATAATAGGTAAATTTTAACAAATGTGAAAAAAATACATTTTATTACAATTTCGCTCATGTATCAAACGAAGTTTTTTAATACATTTGCGATAAAATGAAAAAAGGGCAGTGCAATTCACATTACGTACTTACATAATATTCCTTTGGAATTCTCAGAGGTGTTGATCCCAATACATTGCATCACCTAAATCACTTTTTGATTTCATTCATTCTCTACGAAATAATTCATAACACTACATAAAGTACGTTTTATTTTGGAAATTAAGTGTAAAATAATACGGCAAGGAAATGAGCGCTCACGAAATTCGCGGGTTCGAGTTTTTTTTTTTAATTCGATCACACGACGAGTTTGCGAGGAATGCTACGGCATTGGCCTGCACCATTCAGCCAAATTGAAAATAAAAGATAATAGAAAATAATTTATCAAAAGTAAGTATATATTTATGAATTTATGGATTTTTAGTATGTGCATTAAAGTATTTATGTAAAACGCCGATATATACAATTCTAAATACGAAAAAGATACGACTTTTGAATACAACTTTTTACAGTCTCCGAAGCTCCGTGAACGCACTGCTAAAACGTATTTTGCTCCCTGTTAGCGGGGCAGAAATGAAAAAAATTTAAAAAAAAGCGAAGAGGGAGCAAAATCGCATTTTGCTCCCTCTAAACGGGCAACAAAACACTTCTTTTCGAACAGGAGGGGTGAAAAGATGTTTTATTAGCATTGCTTATGATAAAAACCGTTTATTTACCATACATATTATAATATTGTGTGGCAAACGAAAAAACGGTTCCTAATATCGGTGCTTCTGTATATTTTTTTGTTACGACTTTTCTTTTGAGCTGATCCAGTGTTTTTCGGTGTTGGAACTGAAAACGCCAAAGGGCGTATGTAGCTTCTAACCTACATGCATTTACGTCCTTTCATCGATATGCCGCGGTATAACTCTTATCAACATAATTATTATGAGCAGCCATTAAAGCAGCGTCTGCTCAACAGTTGTTCGCAAAAAATATTCTGCCGTAAATGACGCCTTGAGGGCGAACGAGTGGGTTCTGCGTTTTAGAACGTGGCAGAGGCGTGCATACTTTGTGTGGTTAAAAACATCTGTTCTTTTGTGAACAACAAAGACTGATATTCTGAGATTCGGATTATTCTGTAAAAAAGTTATTCTTATAAATAAATTAGAATAAATACCTGTTATAATCTACATATACAACGTATTCTGGGTGACCGAACTTTGCTCGGGTGAAAATAGCTAAAACCGAGTTTTCTCAGATAAGAAACCTAGCTAGATCGATTTGTCGCTCCCGTAAATCTATTTTATTTAGACCCGTTTCTGAGATCGCTTGGATAAATACATAAAAAGAGAAATAAATATACAATATTAGCGCGTTTAGTGTATATATCGACACATGGCCGAGATCCGCAGCTTTAGGAGCCTTTCGTCGTAGCTTGTATGGGCGTCCTGGGAATGGGCTGGGAGATTATATGGCACACATGGAGCGATCTGCCAAGCACGTGATGCCTGGACTGGAGTTAGTCTGTAGTTAGGATCTTGTCCTGAACATTTCTCTCTCAATCTCCAATGACAAGCCACACCGTGACGTTCGTTAGATGGTTGACAGCTAGCTATGGCCAAACTCGAATATCATCAGTGCTTTGCATTCCGCCAGTACCAAAGTACGTTACATAACCAGCACAGCCAGCATATGGAAACCAGCATCAGTATCAAATAACACCCACATATAAGATTATTTATTTTCATGGCCTTGATCACCGTTTCGCATAAAACCCTATGTAAAACTGTATGAAGTATTTATAAAACAAACACCAACTTTGAATTAGGAAACCCCAAACTGAAACATTGAGTTGTGAATTGTAATTTAAGTCAGATGCTAAATCACGTATAAATAAAAAAGCCTATTTTCATTTCGTTGATATTTTATTCAAAAAGGAAAATCATTCAGTGAGAAATCGTAAATTCTCTCTAATAATTTTTGTTGGCACATTTTTGTAGCCGAGAAAATAAATCTTCTGTTTTGCTTTGCAATAAATAGGACGAGAATAATGCCATTCTCCGTACTTATTACTTTTTTGACAGTAATGCCTCGTCTGGGAAAATTATGCTAATAAAGAGGAACTTTAATAAAAAAAGACTTTTATACCGCCGATGCAGTGCCTCTATCGAACGCTTATTGCAGTATGAAATTTATTGTTTGTACATCGTACTTTATCCCGAGCTTATTGCCTCGGACCACGTACTCGATAAGCTTCAGCTCTGCGGCTACGGAACGCCGGTATTGTCATACCTATACATGAGTAAACTCACTGTATCTCGACTGTTCATGATTGTCGCCAAAGCAAGAATAAAAAATATTTTTTTTTTTTTTTTTATGTGTGTGTTATTATTGTAATGAGGTTATATTTGTCTAGATTCTATCAACATGGGTTTTGGCGAGAATAGGGCGGTGACAATAATAATTTCCAAGTCATACCTGAACGTCCGTCCTAATAATTGCTGGTCGCCTAACGACCAGCCACATCTGCCTCGCTACTTCGGGTTATTTCCACCGCCTGTTGATAGGAAATTACATAAACACTAAGCATAGACTAGCAATTAGAAGCTTCAATTCCAGATTCTCTACTCCTACATTCTACAAGACACACGTAGTATCTGGGATCCCATCTACTAGCTTGATATACGATGAGGTTAATTATGTTTAGTGAGTGTTTTAAGATCTTTGCTTAGCCTAATACTTAGCTCCAGTCAATCTGCCTCTCAGAAACGAGGTTCTGCTCGCTCCAACCACTTTTACACATACTTATTATTATTACACGACTAAACTTATTTTCTCCCTTACTTTCAATCCCAACTCCCATCCATTAACCGCCAAAATCAAAACTATTTCTCCTCGATTTTATAGCCACTAGTGTTGCCAGTTATTTTATATAAAGGTGCGTTTACACGTACTTACCGCAGGTTCGCGATGATCCGCGACATGCATACTGACTTGGTTGGTGAATTGGCTATGGGTGAAAAATGACAATGTGCTCGATTCTTTTTTTAAGGATAGGAATAACCTTCCATATCAAGAGAAAAAAATCTCAGAATTTTCGGTGCCGTAGATTCTGCGTAAAAAATAAAATTGGTTTTGCGTTACGACGATTGAAATAAAGGTGTTTATTTGGTCCAAGTATGCATCAGTACTGCTTAAAAAAAAGTGTTGACACTATTGACATTGTTGATTTTTTCAAGTAGTAGTGCTGCATACTTGGACCAAGGAAACACCTTTATTTCAATCGTCGTAACGCAAAACCAATTTAATTTTTTACGCAGAATCTACGGCACGGAAAATTCTGAGATTTTTTACTCTTGATACGGAAGGTTATTCCTATCCATAAAAAAATAATCGAGCACATTGTCATTTTTCACCCATAGCCAATTCAGGTCTATTACTGCCGATGCTATAATACGCCTTTCGTATCAGACAGCACAGATTATTACGGTTGGTCCGGTAATCTGTGGTACCTATCAGGCGAGAATTCTAAATTGCAATTGTATAACTGGGGGCTTCAGACGTTCTAGATAAATACCGGGTATGGCCTGTAATAGGAGCTATTTTTTTTAACGATGATTCCCCAGAGTATCCTCAGTTAACTCGACCTTATCCTAATGCTCCTGCTAAGTGCTTAAAATCGGAGCTAAAGAAATTTAAAGTTAAATCCCACAGCCAATGTACTTCAAATTATTGAAAACAATCATGAATGACAAATGTCAATTAGACTGGGCACAATATGATTGCAATACATTGCGGGCTCGATTAATTTTGTCAGAAAATAACAAAAAAATATTTTTTAATTTAATTTTGACGGCAGGTTTGGCTCAGTTGGTAGTGACCCTGCCCACTTTTCCGACTGTCGCGGGTTCGAATCCCGCTCGGGGCAAACTTAGAACACAAATGTGTGTACTCGAGTCATGGATGTTAGTATTTATATATTATGTATGTATTTCTCTCTATAAGTATTTATATCGTTGTCTAGCACCCATAATACAAGCTTTGCTTAGTTTCGGGCTAGGTCAATTTGTGTAAAACATTCCAAGATATTTATTTAATTATACTGATGAGTTAAAGGGTCTGCATTTCTTTTGCTCCTATTACAGGCCACACCGTGTAAGTATCAAAATAACACCAGCCTTATTCCGCAGCTACAACCTAATATTCCTGTCTGTGACGTACGTGGCGCCGATGTCGGTGATGGTGTGGGCGTACGCTCGCATGAGCGCCGCGCTGCGCGGGCGAGCCATCGGCGAGTGCACGCACCACCAGATGCAGGTCGTCAGGGCCAAACGGAAGGTTGGTAGAAATTAGCAATGTATGAAATGTATTAAATGGTGAGGTCATGTCAAGGTTGATTGGATTTTAATTGAAGTCACATGTGTACAACTGTCAGAAATTAAAAAAGATTTTTCAAAACTGTGGGTCATCAAAAATGGCAAAAAATTGCGTTTTTTTTTAAAACAGGAGAAGGTCAAACTTGAATTTGGAATTCGAGCTCGAAATCAATCAATTCAAAATAAGTACCAATGTCGATTTTGCTTTTTTTTAATTTTGCACCGCGACCGATTCGCATCCTTTAAATACTTATCGGTTTGAAGTGAAAAAAGACTTTACAGGCTGTTAGAGTTTGAAGGTTTTAATTTAATCGTTATTTTCGCCTTGGCGACCAGTATTTATTTTTGCATGCACTTCGAATTCTTCTGATTAAAAATTTTTGCTTTCTTTTTTCTTGGTATGTTAGGTATGTACTTAATTATGGAAAACCTACATAAGTACGAGGGCGGCTGAAAAGTAATCTACCTAAGAATGAAACAAAAGACTGTCGTGGCTCCTTATTTTTTGATTTTTTCTATATAGTCCCCTGCTAATAAAATGCACTTATTAAATTTTTCAAATATTAAATTTAAACCATTAAAAAAAATCTTTCGGTTTGTCGTCAAAAAAGTCAGTAACCGCAGCCTTCATTTGGTCATAAACCTTCGTCCCCTGAGGTCTTTCTTGAGAAGTCTAAACAGAAAATAGTCACAGATAAGGGGGGTGGTCACTGGTTTCGAAGTCATTGTCTTTAATTGCTAGCTTTGTTGTGCGGGCGGTATGCACTGGTGCGTTATCGTGCAAAATCAGAATTCCTTTGCTTATTTTACCTCGCTGTTTTTCTTTTATTGTCTCTCTTAGTTGATATAGTAAGTTTGAGTAATAATCAGCATTCATTGTAGTTTTCTTCGGTAAATTATCTATGAGCAAAATCCCTTCTGTGTCCCAAAAGATTGTAGCCATAAGTTTACCTGCCGATGGACAGACCTTGAATTTCCGAGGCGGCTTAAATTTCCACTGTAACGACTCTTGCTTACTTTCTGGGTCCCATTGTCGAATCCAAGTCTCATCACATGTTACAATTCTAGAAATTATTTCTTCCTCTTTCCCTCGACTCATGTCCAAAAACTCTTCGCAACATTTGACACGCCTCTCCATGTCAAATGCAGTTTGCAGCACATTCTGGGGACCCAACGTGCACTAACCTTGGACATGTTCAAATGATAATGAATTATTTCATTGACTCGCTCTTTACTGACGCCTACATCTCTAGCTATCTCCCACTGCTTCACTCGTCGGTCCTCTAATATAATTTTTTTCAGCCTGTCTACATTTTCATCGGTGACGGCCGAAACTGGTCTTCCGCTACGAGGATCATCTTCCAGGCTCTTCACGACCTAACTTAAACTGCTTTGACCAAAACTTTATAACAAATTCGGAAGAACACGAACTGCCAAACACACGTAACATACGCTGTCTGATCTCCGAAGTGATTAAGTTTTTGACTAAAGAAGGGAATCTTTAGTCAAAAACTTAATCACCGCACGCTGCTCGATTTTATCCATTTTCACTTTTTCTACCGACATGTTCGAAACAATTGTAGGAGACAAATAAACGCGATGCAATAAACAAATGAATGTAATACATTTTGAAAATAGAATAACAAACGAATATAAATCCATACCAGCCAGCATTATTTTTGTATATATTTCTGACCAAGGAGATTACTTATCAGCCGCCCCTCGTACGTACGAGCATAGAAAAAGTTTAACCACAGGTTAAACCTAGAAAGCTAACCTTCATACAAATAAGCGTACGCCCAAAAAAGTGTTAAATGCGATAATACTTAGATGTCGCTGCCTAAGTAGCCGATATCATGGGGTTCAAACTCCATGGTCTAGATGGCTGGCGCCTCATATTCTTGTTACGTAAACTTGTTTCGTAAAGGTAAACAACGTACAGCTAAAAGAAAACTAATTTTCTTGTCCAACTCCAATTAAAAGTTTCAAGTTAGAATAAGTTAACAGGACAACCTATTTCTTTTTTCATTCGGTCACCTAATTTAATTCAGTCGAAGGCTAAAAATTAAATTCAAAGGGATTCCATAAAAGATGAGCTCCAATTATTTGAGTTTGGCTATTGAGCCAAACTCAAATAACACACAACCAACTTTTCAGACTCTCAAATGTATTGGTCGAAACTTCGGAAAAAGTCTCTTAAATTTGACTTGTTCTACTTACCTATCAAGTTTGAGTTTTGCACCGAGACCATAGACGTAAATAATATAGACCCGGTCTAACGTACACGTAATATGTCCCCACTTCCACGGTGTCCAATCCAAAGTTCTGTCACCGAGCGTGCGTGACAATAAGCGTTTTAAAAAAATCTTTTTTCGAAACTGTTCCTCAGTATCTAAAAACTCGTCTCGTTGTTGAAAAAATGTGACCCAGCTTTAGTGTCACGATACAAGTTTAACTTTGGATTGGACACCAATGAAGTGGGGAAACATGACATGTATCTACGTTAGGCCGGGTCCATACGAAGTATTATTTATGTCTATGACCGAGACATTATTTTTTATTCTGAAATATTTAATACTCACAGATAAGGTAAGCCATGGTCACAGAATATTTAATAGTACTACGTACAGAATGACCACGGAATGGACCCGCCTGAATGTAGCCCGCGCGCAACTCGCGCCCCACTCGCCTTACCGTCATTTGTTTCATCCGGAGATGGTGAGTGGATTGTGGGCCCACGTACACACACATTTACAAGTGTACAGACGTCTTCGTAGGCACACAGACGTCCTTGCATGCAAACACTGACTCTTCATTCGAATTGTGTTCGAAATCGTTCTTTTATAGGCTGTGTCCGCCGTGCGTGTGCCGTGGTCCTTGAGGACGTAGATACTTTGAGGTTTAAGAACTCCGTTATTAAGATTCGTATTAACAAGTCAATAATTTTAAGTAAACGCATATAGACCATCCCCATGTAAAATTGATAGAACAGCGGTATATTATATAGTCGTTTATTAAGTACAAGTACAATACGTACACTAAGCTTGATAGAATTCGTTCAATATCGACTTGGCACGAATTCCCTGTGAAAATTATTTAAATTCAACGTAGCGTGAAAATCCGAGCACAATTGCACGTAAACAAATACACTCAGCCAGGCAAACAGACAGGGATGGAGTGGAATCGCACAAGCACAGCGAATAGTGCTAGTTCCGTGTTTTATACGAATGTAGAATAGAAACGTCTCGAATCGAGACGTCTCGATGTGTAGCCATACTTATTATGGTCAAAGTACCGCACTTTAGTAAAGAAGCAAGCCGCTTTGCACGGTGATAGTAGGGACCAAAATAAGCGATTTGATTCGAGGCGACATCTGATTCGTCCCTTAGGACCAGAGATGGCGCCACTTGATCAATATTTTATTTAAAAATTTGTAAAACCTGAACGGGTTGTCCGATTTTTTATGATATTAAAATAATAATGAAGTGGTAAAAAAATATAATATACTAGCTTTTGCCCGCGACTCCGTCCGCGTGGAATTCGGTTATAGCGTTCCCGTGGGAATAGAGTGTTAAACTATAACAAATTATATACGAAAACTATCCTCTTGAATCACTCTATCTATTAAAAAAAACCGCATCAAAATCCGTTGCGCAGTTTTAAAGATTTAAGCATACATAGGGATATAGAGACAGAGAAAGCGACTTTGTTTTATACTATGTAGTGATACCAGAAAAACCTTCATTATTGAAAAAATGCTAATACGCACAGAACGCCCGCATTTAGTTAGTATTTAACGCGTTTTAATTTCTACAAAAATACAGTCCAAAATATGGCATTTATGAAGCTGTCAATGTATGCATATAATATGGATATTTTTTATGTTATATTTAGTTTTACACTGTTTGGTATAAATAAACTGGAGTATAGTTGGATTAAAGGTCCGAGTTAGAGGTTACTTTGGAAATAAATTGTATAGAGTGAAGTTTGGTGAAACGTGTAACGAAAGCTGTCAATGTAAGGGTGATAGATACTTAATGAAATATAACATATATTTTTTTTTAATATTTAACTTTTAACATTTCTTAGAAAAGTATAATCTTACACGAGCAATTTGACGATGCTGGGCCAGGGAACGGCCTTAAAAGGGTTGACTGGTACTACGCTATGTTTTCTTTATGAGACTTAAAGTAGCCCAGTTAGGTACCGGTGGAGTTGAGCGAGCACAAGACGGTCTGTGGGCGAGCTTTAGTACATATCTAGCAGTAGTCATCTTAGGCTGAAACGGTAATGATTATGACGATGCAATAAAGTTTGAGCTAAAGAGTACCGATAAATGTTTGAACATTTCTAATGCTGCCATTTTATATTGTTAGGCACCTTAACAGGCAAAAAGAAAAAATTGATTTTTATAGTTATCTCTAATAGTATTTCTAAAGCTCATAAACAAATAACAAAGACATCCAACTTGTCTATTTATACACTCTGTCGATGAACAATGGATCGCACCGCACTGTCAAGTTTAGCCATACCCTTTGGCCATTGTTGAAGGAAGTCTGGCGTGCCGTATAATGTTTATTGAATATGTATTCATGTTTGTTCATGCGATAATTTTGTGAACCCGAAATAATGATAGGTTCATTGTTGAATCAGTTGGGTGAGATACCCTCTCCATTGCCCTCTGAGTGACTTTGAGCCTTGTTATGAGACCCATCGTAACCGCCCATGTCTATAACCGCCATTAGGTAGGTAGGTATGTCAATGTTATTATAGGCAATGAAATAAATGCTCATTGAAATACACATAACCGCAATGAAATCGTTTCACTTCGCAAGGGCGGATCCTTTTTCGACTCAAGGGGGGGTTAAGACCCCGCCCCCTTTTTCGCGTCAGGAGTTAAAAATACATAATAGCAGTAGACCTAGTCCTGCCGAGGGGGGAGTCATGACCCCCATGACCCCCCCCCCCTGGATTCGCCCTTGCCATTTCGTACGGAGAATCCTATACAGAGTGACCCGATTTCATTCCGGTTAAGTGCTATTGAGCTAAAAAAGTAAGAAAAGAAATGAAATTTTGAATTAATTAAGTTACTGGGTAAAGTAGGTACAAGTTCACGCAACAGAAGGCGCGTGAATTAAGCAATTATAGACTCCGCGGCAACCGTTTAAGTGCTTCGCCGCGCGCCTTCTAAGTGGTGTCGTGGTACTCGTGGTACTCCCTATAAATATACATATTATGCAGATAATTATAACGCCTTAGACACGTGGCACTATATTACGGCACTACTACTACTACTACAGCCTATTTGCGTCCCACTGCTGGGCACAGGCCTCCTCTCATCACGAGAGGGTCTGGGCTATAGTCCCCACGCGGGCCCGCAGTGTGGATTGGGGACGCCATACACATCTTTGAATTAATTCGCAGATGCGTGCAGATTTCCTTACGATATTTTCCTTCGCCGAAAAGGACAGTGGTTAATTCAAATTGAATTTCGCACATAAGTAAACTTAGAGGTGCGAGCCGGAATCGAACCCCCGACCCTCTGCATGAGAGGCGGTAGGTCGAACCACTAGGCCACCGCGGCTTCATATTACGGCACACATTACATTATTACAATACAATATACTTTATTTAACACCAGACATCCAAGGATCAGTACAGACATAACGTAAATACACAAAAGGTATGGAATGAAAGGTATGGTAAAGGCATTATTACTAAAATCTACTTATAGGAACCTCTAAGCGCATACTCGTCGTAGTATAGAGATCTTCTACTATCTAGAGTCCCGCGCCTTCACATGTCAAAACGCTACAATTTTTTTATTATTATTTAAAAAGCACCACCAACACTCTCAACGCATAGTTGATGGCTGTCTCAGCACGCACACATGTGTTGAGAGTGTTGGTGGTGCTTTTTAAATACATTGAAGCGTTTTGAAATGTGAAGGCGCGGGACTTTAGATAATAGAAGATCTCTACACGTAATTTAGTAAGTCGGTAGTTTGATAAAAATTTCAAAGATTTTCCATTTTGCTCGCCGGCACCGGCTTCTGTGTAATTTGATGCATACAAAGATTATGCTAATAAAAGGATTTCTGAATATAGAATACCTACTAACGTGGGCAGCGCTATTTCTGTACCAAACAAAGCAAAGGAAGACAGGTTTGCATAGTATACGTGGGTGTCTCGGTAAATGACTTCTAACTTTTTCAACAAGACCACTTTGATGTAAATCTTGCCCACATTTATCAGCGCATCAAATTATCAACTTGTTTTTGAGTTCAGTGATCAACTAGATAAGATTTAACGAGGAGCTTTGTGTGCTCGCCTGCAGCATTATTTCTTAATTGACCACCATTTAAGTATTTATTTTTCTAGCCCGCACTGCTGGGCAAAGGCCTCCCTCTCATTCTTCCGCGCATTCCGGCGCAAGGCAATATTTGGCCAATCCTTTTTAAAGGTGTCCAGTTCATCCCGCCATCTCCGCCGGGGTCTGACCACTATTAGTCGGAATAAAAAAAAATGAAAAATTTAAACGACTAGTCACTTATTAATTTTGTTAACTATCAGTTTAAAGTTACAAAATTCTAAAGATACACATTTTCTACGATCCGCCGACTGGCGTGATGAACAAACGGTTGACATGAAATGTCCCCAAAGTAAAATCTTTCTGGGTATGGGAATCGACAGTGTAATAATTGATCCCTTTCGCAATTCGACACCGTAATTTTATCGCTAGTCTCCAATAAATGTCGTAATTTGGAACAAACGGCAGCCCGTAAACGTTACTTACGTATTAATGATATCTGTTATTAGTGCTTCCGAAACCTATTATCAGCCCGATAGATAGACAGACCTATATTAACATTATATATGAATGCATAAATGAACTTTCTGCCAAATCATCACTCATCATCTTGGCGATACGGAGACTAACTGCAACCACAAGGAATTTAATACAATTAAAACTTTATACATAATTAAGCATGTGCAGTACACACACCTATGACTGGTTAGGACGCCGGTGAAGTAACAACAGATATTAAGTGAAGAGTAAAACGTGGTTTGAGTGGGCTGTACTTTATTCTAAATCGATTCTATGGGTTGCTCTTCTTAGAGTTGTTGCCGCTGCAGTTGTTACTTCACCGGCGTCCTAACCAGTCATAGGTGTGTGTACTGACAAGCTGTATAGCCAGGTGAACTAATATTTTCCTACCTTTTTTTTGGGATAAATTTCAAGTTTTTGAGTTTGTGATTTATAATAATATGAGTCAATATTTGTCCAGGTGGTGCGAATGTTCGTGCTAGTGGTGGTGATGTTCGCGCTGTGCTGGCTGCCTTACCACGCGTACTTCGTTCTGGTCTACCACCACCAGCGCCTGGCGTCGGCTCCTCTCGCGCAGCACGTGTATCTCCTGTTCTACTGGCTCGCCATGGCCAACTCCATGTTCAACCCGCTCATTTACTACTGGATGAGCAATAAGTAAGTGTATAGTATCACCCCATGATACAATAATATACTTCGCCAGGTAAGCCACTTCGGTATAATATGTAAGTACTGTGGGTGACATCGGAACGTCATTCGCATTGCTGTGTGTTGCAAGTAACTAACTAACTACGCTGGCTCAGCGACCCAAAATGGATCTTGGCCTCCGAAACGAGCTCTCGCCACTGTGCCCTGTCCTGCGCCACCTCCTGCCAGTTGCTGACTCGGAGGCTCCGCAGGTCCGCTTCGACGACGTCCCTCCAGCGATATCTAGGTCGCCCCACTGGGCGATGTCTAGTCGGACGACCCATATACGCTCTATTCACTGCCCGATCCTCTCCCATTCTCTCAACGTGGCCGAGCCAGCGAAGTCGGTGAGCTTTGGTTTCCCCTACTATGTTGGGTTGGCACACTAGGTCTTAAATTTCGACGTTTTTCCGAATTCGCCAACTGCCGTCATCCCTTTTGGTGGGACCCAGGATCTCACGAAGGACTTTTCGTTCAGCGACTAACAATCTGTTTTCTTCCTTTAGTGTTAGTGTCCAGGCCTCGCAGCCATACGTTAGAATGGGTCGAATAATTGTGTTATAGATTCGGATTTTCGTACGCTTACCTACTGAGAGCCTGGACACTAAAACCTTGTGAAGAGCTGCGCTGCACCGCAAGGTGTTCTGTACGCGGATGCTGATCTCGTCCTCTCGAGCATTGGTATCAGTCACGGTGCACCCTAGGTACTTGAATTTGTGCGTACCCTTAAACGTAGCATCTCCAACATGAAGGTCTTCACAAGGGGTGCGCGTGTTCTTGTATCGTCTCATGTGGAGATACTCCGTCTTGTCGTAACTGATCCTGAGCCCCACCTTCCTAGCTTCGGTATCCAGAGTTGGGGCGGCCAATATGACTTCTCCACGCGTTTCACCCGTTTGTGTTGCAAGTGGTGTATTAAAATAATCCCCGACTTCCATGTATCCTGTGAGTGTTTCATTTCAATATTACGTTCATTTGTCTTTAACTTGTCCCATTTTGTGTGATTAAACAAGTACCAAGATGACGATTGTAATTCGCAAATATTTTATTTTGCATTGTATTTTAACGGCAGATAATATTTAGCATACCTATATAATAAGTCATTTCTTTCTAAACCTTCCCAAAATCACGGGAAATACAAAAAAAAAGAATCACCCTAATCGGTCCATCACTTCTCGAGCCTTAGCCAGACTAGTCTAAAACATACGGCAATTCATTTTTATATATAGAAGAAGATATAGAAGATAATATTTTTCATTCAACAAACGTACCGTACGTAAATATTAATAGTTATAGGCAAGGCTTTTGTGATTGGTTTCTTAGCCATTATGGGCGACAGGGCCTTGATTAGAACGTACCACACAGTGATTGGCCGAGAACTAATCTATCGTGACATTCATGAGGGATTTATTTAATGCTGCCCATCCATCTACTAAATAAGTTTCATTCGAGATGATTGAAATTGGTAGAAATAAATAAATGAATGGTCCTTGTAAAGAATGGGCAATATTGAGCATACAATTATTAATGACTTCCTATTATTTAATAAATATTTATCCATGTTATTAATATTACTAAGAAATAAAATATTATTACTACTACTACTACAGCCTATTTGCGTCCCACTGCTGGGCACAGCACAGCCTCCTCTCATCACGAGAGGGTTTGGGCTATAGTCTCCACGAGGGCCCAGTTCGGATTGGGGACTTCACACACATCTTTGAATTTATTCGCAGATGCGTGCAGGTTTCCTCACGATGTTTTCCTTCACCGAAAAGCATAGTGGTAAATTCAAATTATTATTATTAGGTAGGTACTTATTTACTGAGTGTAGAAAAACTCTAACAGCATGTGGTCTCAACTTGCTCCACGTTACGTGGGGAAAGGGCAAGAAAATTATGATAAATAGGAAAACTATTTTTTACCCGAGTGCGCCAGTCGAGGGTTATGTTTTTCGAGTGTAATCTATGTTATGTATATCTATGATTCTATAATGTGTATTTGGCACGCACCTTAGCCTAAACGGATTGATGGATTTTCGCTTGTGAGTTTAGTCTTGAATTTTTTTGATTCTTGGATTGGGGCCAGATTATTTCCTTGTTCTTCTTTGAGAACCTATTTTTTTAGGAACCATGGTTGTTAAGCCGCAACTTGATAAATGGTTGACGATTCATGTCTTGCAACCAGCTGATTAGATACGGCCATAAATATGATGGAAAACTTCAATCTTTCACTCTGAAATTCAGAAAGAAATATCAAATTTTCGAGGTAAAAATGGCACAGGCGGTATGCCGAAGCTGAAGTGAAGCTTATGTGTTTTCCCTAAAAGTTAGAAGTTCTTGGAATATATTATGCGCGCAAAGTTTTCGCGGTGACAGTTCCGATTTTCATCAGAAGCTACAAAGATGGGATCATTTTTCTTTTTCAACACTTTTGACAGCGCCAGCAGCATTAGTTGAGATGTTTCGATCTTCGTCTTTATGCATTAAGTATAATTTGTAATACATACAGATTTGTTTGTCTTCATAATACTCACGTGGTTCGCTCTTTCACTGGAGAAATTAAAAAGTGCAATAGGAATTTGAATTCACCTAGGTTCAGTTTCGTGGGTCATTTTGCCAACGCAATTAAAATCTTTAAAAAGTCAAAGTCCATACTAATCCGTGTACCTATTATAAATCGAAAAAGCAACCTCTGTCTGTCTATGACCTCTTCATTCATAAACCTCTGAATTGATTTAGATGTACTTTTACTTGTGATTTTTATCCCGGAAAATTAAAGAACAGTTCCCGCTATATTTATGATTAACAAAGGTTAATCATAAATATTTGAACACGCACTTGTTGAGTTGAGGTATCTAGGAGGATAGGTAGGATCATCTTGTTTGTTCAGGTATCTGATGGCGACTGTACGCTCTAATCAAACTCCATGTGGACGAAGTCGCGTGCAGAAGCTGGTATTGAAGTTGTTAACAAGCACGAATTTTAATTAGCATAAGTAAATTAGGCAGTTATTGCGATGCCTTTTAAGGGGATATGAAACTGAGCAGGTGATAACAGTACTTTTTGTTGTAAGTAAATAATAGATACTGTGTCGAAGATTATTTAAGCTAGCAATACAAAAAAATTGTGTCGTAAGCCAGATTTCACAGTCTCATTAGCTACGAGATGAAAGTAATCCTTTGTCAAAAATGAATCTGCTTTTTAAAGCCACGCAAAGAAATATTGACTCAAACATCAAATTTGTTGAGATTTTTGCTTAACGCGTAACTTTTAGTCAAGCCGATATTTGCTCCATTGCTCGTGATTCCAAAGAGGGGACGTATTGGTTCGAGGAAATTTTGTCGACACTGTGAAAAGTCTTTGATTTTGTGCTGATTGTTTGAAAATCTTTCTTTGATTTTCTTACCAAAGTTTAATTGAATTTTCTTTTTTTGTTCAGGTTTCGGATTTACTTCCGGGTCGTTCTGTGTTGGTGGCGCCCTTCTAAATTCAAGTCACCCGAACTAAGTAAGCAGCTTGAAATGAACAAATCGTTTTCAGGTAAGAAATTCACTAACTTCATCGCCATTTTAATGTTGTTGATTGTTGGCTGGCTGAGATGGCTGAGATACGCGTCACGCTCGTGAACGGGTGCTGTCTGTGGGGTCCGGTCTGTTCATGCTTGCAAGGACGTTTAAAAATAATCATTAGCTTTAAATATATTACTAAGTCAAACATTTTAAGCGAGAGACCTCATCATGTTCTTATTGACATGTATTAATGAACTCTTTTATACATGATGTATTTCATTATTTATTGACATTTTGAGACTGTCGACATCTATGGAATTTATATTTATTTGACAATGGAGGCCATCTCCATAATATTATTTTTTTCTGGACCCTTGGAGACTGTACATCTCTAAGATCTTAGATTTAAGTTTAAGTTAGGGACTATACATCCCTTCCATGTAATTGTACCGATATGTATATTTTATACATGTAATGTAAATGTTATAACTATGTGTAAATTTTGAAAAAAGGCCTTCTGCTTGAGTTTGTTGCGGCGCTTCTTCTCAAGCAATGGGTCTAGGAAGCGCTAGTAAATTCTTTTCTGACGTGTAAAAGTGCCCCTATGTGGCCAATTTGCTGAATAAATGATTGAATTGAATTGAATTGAATTGAGTTGTCTTTGAGCCTCGCCTGTGATAAAATTATACATAATAATAACACAATGTTTATACATAGAGTATAGCGTTGTCATTTACGTAGGCACTACGTATTACTTTTAATTCGCTTAGGCTCACTTGCACCAACGCCGCTAACCTCGGTTTAGCCTCTAATTCGAGCTAACTCCATACAACTAAACCTAGGTTAAGAGGCTAACCCGAGGTTAGTGGCTTGGTGCAAGTGGCCTTTATACACACCGCACATTGCATCGCTGCAGCGGCATTACGTAGGGCCATCCGTTTGCGATGCGGATTACGTACAGTAGTTCTTCAATATGAGTGGCGTGCATGAGGTACAGAATAACTACTACTACTACTACTACAGCCTATTTGCGTCCCACTGCTGGGCACAGGCCTCCTCTCATCACGAGAGGGTTTGGGCTATAATCCCCACGCGGGCCCAGTGCGGATTGGGGACTTCACACACATCTTTGGATTGCTTCGCAGATGCATGCAGGTTTCCTCACGATGTTTTCCTTCACCGAAAAGCTCAGTGGTTAATTCAACTTGATTCAAATTGAATTTCGCACATATGTAAACTTAGAGGTGCGAGCCGTTATTGTGCAAGCGAGAGCTTGGAACAAGCGATAGAGAGGCACAATCGGCCTAAACGTGACGTTATCACGTAAAATTATCGTCTGTAAACCGACTTTATAGAAAACCAATTTTTAAGATAGATGATACTATTATTAAAAAGACATCAATGAAAAAATGGCTGTCAACGAAAAGAGAATTGTAGTTTTTTTTACCCTGGAAATAAATGAGAAATTTGATTCTTCCAAAAGTCTTATTTTTGTCTTCCAAAAGGGACTTCGCTATCGGTATTAAATTAAAGGCCGTGAACAAGAATCAATTTCGTGCTAATACCAGATACAATGTAATTATACCTATGAGACTGTCAAACTCCTTAAATTACGGCGTACATCGGAAATAGCCAAGAAGCTTCACATTTCCATACCTGTACAGCGCCATCTAGATGTAGCTCAAATGGAGTTCAAATTTGTATCGAGGGCCTGGAGCGACACCTATGATCGCATTCAACACTTATTTCAGGCATACGTTGATTTGTTTGAAGGTTGTCATTAAGTTTACCTTACTTCTTCTATGCTAATACGTAGCAATTCATCTTAATAACGATGGGAGAGAATAGATATAATAATAAAAGACTCACCAATGGTTAATAATGTTTACTAAGCAGGAAATGAGGAAACCAACTAAAATAACATATTATTTCTTTCATTTTTAAGTAGTGACTGACAGATCATAAGAAACAAAGCACAATGATGAGAATAGAAAAAAAAGGTAAAAATAGGTTCAAAAGGTACCTAAAAGAGGTCTGTCGCCAACATCCTCCCCCTCGTGTGCACTCACACCGTCCGTTGGTGCGGCGACATCCTTCTCCATAAGCAGAGGCACTAGCTTTAGGATGGTCCTCTTCAATATGCCTTTTAGGGTGGCTACTTCCGCTACCCGAGTCACTCCATCCGGGCCAGGAAATAATGATTTTATCCTACCTTTTGGCCACGTCCCTCGGGGAAGATTGTTGTCCACGATCAGAACAGGGTCACCTATTTTAAGAATGTGCGACGGGAGACCGGCCCTCCTGGGGATTAGAGACGGTAAGTACTCCTTAACCCACCTCGCCCAAAAGTTTTCCGCCAGTCGCAGTACTTTTCTGAAGTCCTTTCGTCGCATAAGATCGTCGTCAGACAGGCGGTGGAGCGGTGGCTCAGTTCCCGGGGTGCCCAGGATAAAATGCATTGGGGTTAAGGCCTGCAGCGTATTCGGATCGATGGGCACATGAGTCAAAGGCCGCGAGTTTACAATTGCTTCCGCTTCTAATAACAAAGTAACAAAAAGCTCTTCCCTGGGGGCCCTTTCCTTGAGTGTTGCCGACAAAGCGACTTTAACAGACCGGCATAAGATCGTCGTCAGACAGGCGGTGGAGCGGTGGCTCAGTTCCCGGGGTGCCCAGGATAAAATGCATTGGGGTTAAGGCCTGCAGCGTATTCGGATCGATGGGCACATGAGTCAAAGGCCGCGAGTTTACAATTGCTTCCGCTTCTAATAACAAAGTAACAAAAAGCTCTTCCCTGGGGGCCCTTTCCTTGAGTGTTGCCGACAAAGCGACTTTAACAGACCGCACCAGTCGTTCCCAGGCTCCTCCCATGGACGGAGAACTTGGAGGAATAAAGACCCACTCAATTTTTTCATTAGCCGCAAAATTGAATACTTCGGGTAGCTGATTTGCGGCGCCCACGAAGGCCGTTCCATTATCCGAAATTATGCGCACCGGACATCCTCCAATAATAACGATGGGAGAGAATAGATATAATAATAAAAGACTCACCAATGGTTAATAATGTTTACTAAGCAGGAAATGAGGAAACCAACTAAAATAACATATTATTTCTTTCATTTTTAAGTAGTGACTGACAGATCATAAGAAACAAAGCACAATGATGAGAATAGAAAAAAAAGGTAAAAATAGGTTCAAAAGGTACCTAAAAGAGGTCTGTCGCCAACACATCTTAAAGTAAACTATGGCCTTGGGATGATCATTATTTTATTTTCCTATTTCGAACTGTCAGAAGCTTCAATCGAAATGCGAAACTAAAAGTGTAATATGAAAATTAAATATGCGATCTAGCTATGCGATATAACGTTTCTAATCCAATTTTGTGTGTGTGTACCCGTAACTCATTTTCAGTCTCGTAACTACAAAATCAGACTATTGAAATATCTCTTTTTTAAGTCAACCTAATACCTGGAAATTTCCTTAAATACATTTTAGATGAATAAATAGTCGACTGGAGTAGTCAAAATAACTAATATTATAATTTAATTAAAAATGCTTTAATTAAAATTGCTTCATCTTTGTTTACCTATTGTTGGGATAAATATTACTGAAAGCATCCTTTTTCTTCCATGAAAAACATTTGGCGAAACAATTTGATTCACTGCTTTTACTGGTTGTTAACACGTTAACGAACCTGGGAGAAGCCGATACTTTGTTCTTGAATATGAACCGGGAGGTTTAATAAAAACCCTTTTCCCTTGATTGTACCTACGTAAGAAGATTGTACGTAAAAAGCCTATTTGATTGTATCCGTCAATGATACAAGTTCACCGTTATTGCACATTTAAAATTACATCAAGATACAGTTCCTAAAAAGTACCTAACAGTTATATTAATATTTAATTGTTTATAAATTTATTCTAGAGATTTCAATACCGTCCGTCCGTAAATGCATATCCCCAACAACACTATAAGCGACTGGGCTTAGAGTATTCTAGTCTAAAATTCTAGTCAAACCACACATTTTGACTTTTTGAACGCACAGCTTGGCTCTCCATGAGAACTCAGAACTTTCTACAGTAATACGTCTAATAATACGTCTTGGCCTCACTTTACATGACAATGTTTTATGGGATTACATTGTCTCTGGTATAGGATAGGTAACGATAAATTGAAACCAAGACTGTTTTGTGTCTCTTCAAATGATTACGTTCGACATGCGCCTGATGAAGATAAATGATGTCAGTAAACGTACCCCAAACTAGATACGTAGAGTATTAAGTATGTAACAAAAGCTGAATATTCATTTTATACCAGTGATTTATGTGCACGATTGTTTGTAGGTAATTTCCATGTATTATATTTCTGAAAAGATCGGCTAACTGTTATTCACAGATTTATTTGCGTTTGTGGAATAGCCTGTGTCGAGATTGCCATAATGAATTTACCGCTGCACCCATTTTCCCATATTCAATTAATTGTAAAATTGTTATCGAAATAATGCGTGGTCGAATTACTGCATCATTAAGAAATAGAGGATGTAAATTTTGTTGTGAGCCCGAAATGTCGATAGGTAGGTAGGTATCTTTCTCAACATACGCATCTATAGGTACTTACTTAGTAATTCTAGTACAATTCCCATTTTGCTCTGGCCTAAGCCGATGTGAGGGAACATCGATACGTTTGAGATTTATGAAATACTAGCTTCTGCCCGCGACTTCGCCTGCGTGGAATTCGGTTATCGCGTTCCCGCGGGAACTATACGTTTTTCCAGGATAAAAAGTAGCCTATGTGTTATTCTGATCTATAAGCTACATTACTGTAAAGTTTCATTAAAATCCGTTTAGTAGTTTTTGCGTGAAAGAGGAACAAACATCCATCCATACATCCATCCAAACAAACTTTCGCCTTTATAATATTAGTAAGGATTGACTTTCATAGCCGTGTCAAAAATAACGAAGCATCATTACTTGAAAAAGGATCTCAACGAGATACTTTTCCGATACTGGACTGTACATTACATAAATAAGATATACTCGTACGTAAGTGTTAGTAGACAAGACTTGTCTCTCGAGAGACCCGGCGCGCAATTCAGCACCCTCCTCGAATTGCAAAAAAATGCTCCACTACAGGTCTTAGGAAGGCAAATTTAATTTTACTGACGTGATGTTACAATACATAAAAGCAGTAGGTATAAACGTGCCGGTGTTTAAAAATAGTCTAGTATCACGTGAAACGTTTTCTAAGTATATACTATGATTAAAGTGAAGTGAAAATAGACGCACTTGAGTCGCTTTACTTCGAAGTCGGAATTATTAAGAGATTTTTCTGATTTGTTTTAAAGATTTTGGTAATAAGACACAATCTTGTTACTGTTTCTTTTAAAATTACCAAAATATCATAAATTCACAGAATTGGATTTATCCAAGTTTGAAGTTAAGTGACTCACGTATACACTCACGTCAAATTTAGAGCGAATGTATATTTAAATGAAATATGTAGAGCGAAAAAATATTGTTCGTGTCTATTTTCATAATATTATGAAAATTCATAGAATCTTTTTTTACGCATGGAAAAAATCAGCTCTATAGTCGGAGAGATCTAAAAACTAGTTGAGGCTTTTAGTATATTTTTAACTATGGCTGGTTATGACAGATATTCTGCCGCAAAAATGACAAATTTTAACTATACGTAGGTACCTACCTAGCCAAAACGAGGCGCTTTGTGGATACAGGTACCGGTTTTAAGGAAATCGTATGATCGCGAAATATCTCGTAGGTAACTCCGATATTTGGACACAAAAATCATACAGCTGTAACTTGCAAACGCTTGCAAACAATGGGTTGACACTTGGTTCCGTCTCCATTACACTTATTATTTCCTTTATTTATTTACAGTCTAAAGTTAGGTTAAAATATAAACACTCTAGTATTATTATTATTAGCATTTTTTATTACTTATTAATTTTTGGACCCTTGGAGACCTATACACATCTAAGATTTAAGTTTAATAGAGACTAATGCATCCCTTCAATGTAATTTCTAGTAAGAATTACAATTTACAATTTGTACAAGTACTCATTTTCTTGCGAAATGTCTATTGTGAAATAGGGGATGACGACAGGGTAAATAAATCGAAATTCTAATTAGTCCGTCAGTCAGGTAATAAAAAAATATTAGACACGTATTTTTTGTTTTATCAAATTAACAAAGAATGACTAAGTTAAAACGCATGAAAGTTGGAGAGTGGGGGCTAACTACGTCACTGTTAGGTATAAATCGTACCTAACCGTGACGTCACGCGACATTTCAACTCAATATATCTCCGTATAAGTTTGATTACGTGAAAAAAGGAAAAAAAAAGTGTCCAATAGGTACTTTTCAATAATCTTCCTGATAGACTAAGGAAAAAAAAGTTGTCGTCATCCCTATTGTAATTGTACCTAATTCTGAAATTTGTTTTCTGCTGTGTGGTTTGGCTTCCTTGTTCTCGGCAATGGGCTAGCAAGCGCTGGTAGATTAATTTGATTTTCTGACGTCGAAAAGTGCCCCTATGTCTTTATGTGGTCAATTTGCAGAATAAACGATTGTATTTTGAATTACAATTTTGAAACACATACTTAGCTTTGAAATGTCTCAAATTTATGGATTCATCAACAACTTAATAAGTTGTTAAGAATCGTTGTTTAATTTTGACTTGCCTTTGCTAAAGGGTTGCTGTATCTAATAACTGGTGAGTGTGTTGCTAAGGTAAAATTGTGCAGTAGGTACTGTACAAATTGATTTTCCCTTATTTGTCATGCTTTGATGTATTTCCTTATTTCATTTTCCGGAATGAAATAAATGTGAGATTAATACGTGACATTAAGGTGATTTATAAGTCAATTCCTGTCCAAATTATTGATTTAGCTATTTTGATCGTGTTTATCACACGAATATCTAACTGGGGCGGTTTCATTTTACGAATAGGCTATAAAGCTAACTAAAAAAGTCAAAAATCATATTGTGCAATAAAAAAGGATTTTAGGTTCCTGATCTTAAAATAGAGTCGAAAACAAATTTATATTTAAAATCAACTTCGTAGAAGATTTTCAGGTGTACTATAAAATAAAAGCAGATCACTTTAACTATCTTTTTTTAGACAAGGAAGTTTTCCTGCGCCGACGATCCAAATCACAGCGATGATTACTATTATTTCATAGTCTAATCCACTTTGCCCGTTCTTAGCCTAACAAGAAAGGATATTTTCCCACCCAATAAATTAGCAAGGGTTTTATTTCATTTCGCATCTGCGAGGGCGTGAAATGAAATCGCGAGGGCCGGTGGTCACGAACGATTGCCACTTACCAAGTTAGTCTTGTGAGATGAAAAATTATCCCTGGGGCTGTGGCTTTTTGCATTATCTAAGTAAATAAATTAAAAAAACACATAGCAAGTTCACCCGTGGAATCGAAAAATGTGGATTTTTATTTCAAACTGGGCATTTGCCCACGACTTCGCCCGCGTGAAATTCAGTTATCGCGGGAACTAAGCATTTTTCCGAGATGAAAAGTAGTCTTTAATCCTTCCCCGGACTCCAACTATCAATTTCATCTCAATCGTTCCAGCGGATGTAGACAGACAGATATACTTTCGCATTTATAATATTATTTGGAACTTATTTAGGTGGATGTTTGCTTTCATACATTTTATTTACCTTTAGTATTTCTACTGCCGTGGTGGAAAAAAAGCCGTGGTGGCCTAGTGGTTCGACCTACCGCCTCTCGTGCAGAGGGTCGGGGGTTCGATTCCGGCTCGCACCTCTAAGTTTACTTATGTGCGAAATTCAGTTTGAATTAACCACTGTGCTTTTCGGTGAAGGAAAAACATCGTGAGGAAACCTGCACGCATCTGCGAATTAATTCAAAGATGTGTGTGAAGTCCCCAATCCGCACTGGGCCCGCGTGGGGACTATAGCCCAAACCCTCTCGTGATGAGAGGAGGCCTGTGCCCAGCAGTGGGACGCAAATAGGCTGTAGTAGTAGTAGTATTTCTACTGTCCTGTTTTGGTTTAAAATATTGGTTGGTGTTAATTATGTGATCGGTATTTGTTGCAGTCAGCCAAAGGCACTATCGCAACGGTTCTTTCCTGAGCCGCGTATGACATTCGACCCGGAGGAGCAACCACTCGCGCTCGGTTACTCCGCACGGTACGTATGTCATCTCATCTCAAAAAATCTCATTAAATCTCATACAATTTAATACATGTACAATTGTAATGTACACTCTCCTTTAAATCCTATACGCTAGAACACAGAACAACGATGTGAAACGTATAAAATACCTACCTACGTCGTTGGCATCAATCTAGACCCTAAAAGCCATATATATACCTACTTAGATGAAGACTGATGTGTGACCGTGTCTTGCAATCTTGCTTTATGATAAACGATAGCACAGTTGTTCTCTTTTTAAGAGTAAGTTGACAAGAGGTTACAGCACGATGCCACTTAGAAGGCGCGCGCGGCGAAGCACTTCAGCCGTTGGCGCAGAGTCTATTTTTATAACTCATGTGGGTAAAGGTCATTTTGTTTTAATAAGGTCGCGAAAATATTGTCCCTGAAAATCCACCAAACGCCCAGTTTAGATGAATTTCGATACCTATATAAATACCTACCTACTTCATTTGAATGCATGCAATGCAAGTTAAATTTAACTAAATTACGTTGAATTGATGTAAAGAAATTAACCCCTTTGACTTACTTCTAATTCTGGTCTGGGGTGTGGGGTAGTTAAATCATTGTTATAATAAGCGACTCTATTTGCAGAATTTGAACGTTTTGATTTACCTTTACGTTAATAGTTTGTACCTATGTTAACGTTATATTCGATAAATTCTTACCTATCTTTGACCACCAAACCTAGTGGCAACCACAATTTTTCCGCTAGACTATAAGCACGTCACAGCATAGATGGCGAGCGGCAAAGCACAAGTTGTTGACGCATAGAGTCTATTACTTTTTTACACCACGCGCCGTGCAACTTGCGTCACAGAATATTTACTAAAGAATAGCCACGGAATCACCCATTGCACCTGAATCTAGCCGGCGCCCAACTCGCCCTTACCGTCATTTGTTTCATCTGGAGATGGAGAGTAAATGATTGGTAGCCCAAATCCCGCGTAGTGGTACACACATTTACAGTGTACAGACGTCCTTGCACGCACACAGACTTCCACGCATTGACACTTCATTCGAATTGTGTTCGAAATCGTGCTTTTTGTATAGGTCGTGTCCGCCGTGTGGTTCTGTAAACCAGTACAAATATTGATGTTTTAATGTTAACATGTTGTCCACAGGGTTGTCAAACGCGACTGAAGTGCTGACCGGCAACGCAGTGAGAATGAACCCTTGCGGCGAGACGGACAACGAACACGTTTGTGATGATAAACTGTAGTTGAAATACGTGATAGTATAAACCGACCATATGGGTACACTTGCTTCTGCCCGCGACTTCGCCCGCGTGGAATTCGGTTATCGCGTTCCCGCGAGAACTATGCGTTTTTCCGGGATAAAAAGTAGCCTATGTCCACAACTATCATCATCATCATCATCATCATTTCAGCCGAAAGACGTCCACTGCTGGACATAGGCCTCCCCCAAGGCTCGCCACTCAGACCGATCCTGTGCTACTTGCTTCCACCGGTTTCCCGCGACCTTCACGAGGTCGTCGCTCCATCTTGTTGGAGGCCTACCGACAGCTCGTCTCCCGGTTCGCGGACACCACTCGAGAACTTTCCGGCCCCAACTATCTCCATGCCAAATTTCATCTCAATCGGTCCAGCGGTTGAAGCGTGAAGAAGTAACAGACAGACAGACAGAGTTACTTTCGCATTTGTAATATTAATATGGATATAAATGGGCCTATGTCCAGCAGTGGAAGTCTTTTTTGGTTGAAATGAGCACGAACGCTATCGACACGTATTTTTGTCACTGACCGCGCTGCAAAACGCCACCGCTCAATACGCTACCGATCTCTGAAAGAGGGCCCACCTGTGAAACAGCTCAGATGAGTAAAAACATTACTCGTCATTTTGTCGTTTCTGATGCCAACAAGATTTACTTAGAGGATCAAAATTACACTAAATGGCAATCTTATTATGTTCTGTGAAAGATACTGAAATTGGTATCGTTATTTTTAATAGTTTTTAACAGTTAAAACTACTGCATAATGATAATGATATAGAATAAGTTAGCAGCCACTCAGCGTGAGGAGTTTAAGAGTAATAAAGGTTTAGAGGAAAATAAAACGAAGTAAAGCGCATTGCAATTTCTTTAGTGCTCTCTAACTCTTCAAGTGGGTGTGATACCGTAAAAAGGCATCTGATAATTAAACGCCACGCCGACATTAAATTAAAGTGCCATAATTTACAGCTTTCCATCACTTTAGATAAAAAAGATGAGCTAAATTAATGCAATATTTCAAAAGAGTAACCTATTTTTGCAACTGAAACACTTACCTAGTTCAGGCTGTGTTAGCAACGAAATCAAAGTAAATAGGTAGGTACTTACTGTACTAGAAACATTTTCATGCTATTTAATTAAGTGCAAAGTGATATTCTAAGGGTGGGTTGATTCAAGCATAGTTGACGGACTCCTGGTCGTTAAATATGGCCGCCGAGCTGTCATTCCATACAGAAACGTCATTTTGTCCCTTAGTAAAATATTTAACGTTAACGTTAGCTTTAACGGACGGTTTGAATCAACCGACCCTAAGCGTCTACAAAGAAGGCGCTTGAAGCAGTCCCACATTGCAATCGATATCTACATTTACTTAAATGGAAAGGGTTTGGTTGTTTTTGTGTGTGCGACCAATGTGATTGTTTATTACCATATACTATTTATGTAGCAAAGTTACAGTAGATTTTGTATCCATGTGAACATTGAGAGTTTTACATATTAAATAGGTAGGTTACCATAAAAAATCTATTTACTTATGTTTACATTCCAAAGCTATAACAGTGTAACTGAATGCTAATTTACGGCCGACCTTGTCCCATTTACCGCTAAACTCGGGTTAACCTCTAACTGGAGTTAATACAATGTAACCTGACTCAAGAGTCCCGGGGTTAGGGGCTTGTTGAAGTTTAAGAACTGAATAAAAATCGTCTAGACGATGTTATAAGAAGAAGGACCTAGTCCTTCTTGTTACATGTTATTTTTTAACAAAGACCCCATCGCATTACAAAGACAATATTCTTATATTGAACTATTTGTAAAAGTATTAAATGAGATTGTGTATCACTAATAGGCTATATACTGTAAGCTATATGTGTAATTGGTCAATAAATCGTTGTTCTCTTTAATTTGCTTGTTTTATTTCAGCAAACGCGTTCTAGTTTGCAGAAATTTAAAATTGACGGGTTTCAGAGAGACAAAATGAAATGCAAATAAGAACCAACATTGAATTGTTTGTTTGTATAGACTTCGGAGTCTTGTCAAATATAAGAATATCCATTATTTCGCAAATAGAGACTCAAGTATTTGGTAAATAATCATTACATAGACCATATTTGCTTCTGCCCGCCCAAATAAATAAAGCTGCGTGAAATAGGGTGCTCGATATCAGGAATCGAATTTTCCGGGTAGAGTACACTATTAGACAAAGTTCACTTTGAGCGCGCGGTACGCGTAGCGCAGTGTATTACTTTACTCGTACTTATGCGCTGGCTAAAAAACTCGATTAACTCAGTTGTCATGCAAAAAACTTAATCAAAATTATAACGTCATACCAAAGACTTTTTAATAACAGAGCTCCATTTTAGGTCGTGGCTTAAAAATATTTCAAATAAGTAAGCTAAGTATAATCTCACTTACGCCCCCTTGCACCAAGCCGCTAACCTCGGGTTAGGCTCTTATTCAGGGTTAGTTGTATCGACTTAATTCCAGTTACAGGCTATCCCGAAGTTAGTGGCTTTGGTACAAGTCAGGTGTTTACGAGTATACTACGTTGCAAATATACCTATTATTAAAACGCTAAAAAAATGCTTTTGCGTCATATACAGCGACTCCGCTCCCTTTTTATTAGGGTTCTTCGAACAAGGGTTAAATTTATCTACTCGTAGATACCTATTCCATATTCCAAAAAGGAAATTTAATAAAGAGGACGCCTTTGTTATTATGACGCCACGGGTTTTTTTTTATATGAGTTCGATAACCGATCTGATAGGATCGCAACGAGCGTGGAACGAAAGCATACATTTTAGCTTGATTTTATCATAGACTAGCCGTGTCCCGTGGAATAACTCGCGTAAGTCCAATATTTCCCGTTCCCGTGGGAATTTCGGGAAATCGTCTCTTAGTGCTCCCCTACGCTCCCCAAGGAACCTGGGGCTATATTCGAAGTCTTAAATAGAGATCTCCCTGTTCCCTTTAGGATCGCTCACGCTTCAAGTTGAACTTTAATCTAGCTGCTTAAAGTCCACGCGACGCGTGGGCGATCCTATAGAGAACAGGGAGATCCCGATTTTAAGACTTCGAATATAGCCCCTGCAAGCCATATTTCAGCTTTCTACGACCAGAAGTTTCGGCTCTGCGTTGATCAATCAGTCAGTCAGTTTCTTGTTTCAATACATACTACTACTACAGTTTCATACATACTCGAACCACTAGGTAGGCCACCATGGCTTTGTTTTATACATAATACAATAATTTATTATAGAAAAAGCATGCTAAACCTAAAATGTCAACCTTCGTTCAAAGCAGTGTACACCCAAAATAAGTGTTAAATGCGATAATAGATGTCGCTGCCTAGGTACCTAGCCTGTATGAAATTTGAACTCCATGAGAAATATCTAGAGGGCGCCTCAAATTATTTTACAGGATACCTACGTATGGAAATTTGAGGCGCCCCTGGATATTGCTCATAATACAAAGCATTTCCGTTGTACGCCGCAATGTCAGGAAAAATTGTCAGCCTATAGCTATAGGTACGTAGGCTTGGGTATAATTTCCTTGTCTCTGATTTCATGCAATAGGTACCTAGATAAGGTACTGTAACTTTTAGTGGTTTTTAAATAAAGGGGACGCCGCACAAATGTCCGTCTTCCTTGATAAAGGTTTCGGATTTGTTTTAATCCTAACCAGCGGCGGCGCTCGGCCGCTAGATACGTTAATGAACCTCTACGTTATCTTTTTAATTCCTACCGTTTCCGTACACCGGTTGTCTTACGAAGTCTCCTAATAGATTTTGCAGAAAGTTGGATGGGCCAGGCTCCCATTAATCTCCATTGGCGACGTGGAGGAATCTGGCGACCGGCCATTTCACTTGGCACGCGACGGAAATGGTGATATTGTGATGGTTGTTGTTGAAAGAAAATTAATGCAATAACAACATTGGCGCCCGAAAAAAAAAATCAAGTTAGGTTAGTTTATTTCAATTTAAACATTATTTCACATTAGTAAAAAACGATTACAAAAGGCGAACTTACTGCCATTAAGGCATTGACTTTCAGTTGGGAAAGGCGGAAATTTATTGGCCATTTAGCAATTAATTAGTCATTAATTCAGCAAATTACATGGGGGAACTTTTACACGTCAGAAATGAATTTACCAGCGCTTCCAAACGCCAAACTCAGCAAAAGGCCTTTTTTTTACAAAAAATCCACGTACAAAATCACATTACATTTGCATTATATGTATAAAATCATTATAAAATATATATTATATAGGTAGGCGTACTAGAATTACGTTTAAGAGATGTATCGTCCCTAACTTAACATTGTATAGTCTCCAAGGGTCCAGAAAAAAAACAATATATAGATATAAACAGTACAGTCATAATGTTTATACAAAAACCGTCAAGTTTTGTCAAATGAACAATCTTAACAGTATCGTTATAAGAACTATCTATCCAACCATGTATTTATGTAAATACTATTGATGAGTTTATTAAATACCTAATATTATTTCGTTTTAACTGATTGAAATATATCGAGTACTTAGTAGGTATAATAAATTAATAATTAATCATAATTATTATTTTTCTTTGACTTGATCTCCAACAACAACACTGTTATTGCTAAACTTTGAGCAAAGTGGAAATGTCTGTACGGAGTAAGAACGGTTGTTTTTTTGCCACTAAGTGGCAGATGGTCTAAGCTCCTTTTGGCTCGAATATTAGCTCAGAGCTGCACCTGACTGGGGTCATCGTACAGAAAATTGTACGAAATGAACTGTAAATTCATTTGTGTTTTCAAATAAACTTTGTTGTTGTTATCAAGGTCGCGGGGCTAATCCACCTCAGCGCTCGACGTGACCTAGTATTATTATTTTTTTAAACGCGCACAACCTGATGGTAAGTGGTCACTGCGGCCCAAGGACACCGAAATCCTATGATCCCCATTAAGAGACCATAAGATCTCGAATGCGTTGCCTAATGCCTACCCTGAGGCCTAAGATGGAAATGCCTCTGTGCCAGAAATTTCACCGGCTGCCTTAACCCCCTACCGGAACACAACAGTACGACCACTGCTATTTGGCGGCAGGTTAGCGGGGAAAGACGGTGGTACCACTCCGGATGGACCCAGCACCAGGTCCTACCACTAAGAAAGTAGAGGAGCTTGAATATGTCCTCCAAACAAGCTGTAAACGCAGGGCGATATCGTATCGCCCTGCCTCACTCCTCTTTTGATGGGCCCAGATTTGACAGATCGTGTAACTATACTTGAAGGGTTGCTGCCTTGTAAACATCTTTGAACGCTTGCACGTATCTATAGTCCACCTGACATCTCTGGAGTGATTAATTATATAGTAGGTAGATATTATTGATCATTAAATGTTTAGCGTGATTATGATTACAAATATTAGGTATAGGTACTGCCTACAATTTCTATTTCTACCCGATTCCATGCAAATGAAATCCATATTAATATTATAAATGCGAAAGTAACCCTGTCTGTCTGTCTGTCTGTTACTTACCTCTTCACGCTTCAACCGCGCTGGACCGATTTGGAATGGAAATAGTTGGAGTCCCGGGGGAGCGCGATAACCGAATTTCACGCGGGCGAAGTCGCGGGCAAAAGCTAGTAAGTTAAAGCTCTCGACTCCTTAGAATCGGTTAGGATAACATGTATTGAAAACATGTAGCTCGGAAAAAAATCAATACACTTTACGTTAAATAAGACAAAACAAACCCTCTATTTTAATGAATATACATTACGAATTTTAATAAAGATCTGAATGAATCAATCAGAACTTCATTTGAAATTGTTTTGAAGATCATTATTTTGTTAAGTAAGTAGTATGTTTCGGTAGATTTATAGAGTCGTGGTCCAAAAAATATTGAAGTAAATCTGATATCGTAATATAATACTCTAGAGTTCATCTTTTAAAAAAGGAGCTTTTTTACCTTTTTGCCCTACAACGAACTCGATCTCTATAACGAACTTCTTTAAAATACATCCATGAACCCTAGTAAATCCGATTGCATTCCCACCAATTTTTGGTTTTGCCGCAGTGGTATAAAGATACCACTGCGGCAAAACCAAAAATTGGAGTTCGTTGTAGGGCAAAAAGGTAAAAATGCTCCTTAATCCCTTTGGATAAGCAATTAGTCGTCGAAACATCATTTTCTATCGTCAGCATACATGTAAAACATTCCAGGGATCAGATCGCGTCTTCACTCGATTTTGGTAAATGTGTGAACGGCGTGTAAATTATATTAGCGTCGGCATGAGAGACCAGAATTCTCCCTAATATTATTCACTAAGTATGCCTCCTGAACATAAAGGCATTGTTCCGTTATAGAGGGGAATAGATCAACCTGCCATATTGACAATATTAGCGTCGGCATGAGAGACCAGAATTCTCCCTAATATTATTCACTAAGTATGCCTCCTGAACATAAAGGCATTGTTCCGTTATAGAGGGGAATAGATCAACCTGCCATATCTGTAGCGATCATTCTTTGCCATTGTGTTAGTAACAAGATACCACGAATAACCTGCATTCATTCATCTAAAAAAATAGGATACATTTACAGAAGTAAGTAACATCGTAAAATGAAGATACATTAGACTGAAAACGTGTTAACTATTTTTGGAATAGTTTCAGAAATGGATTTCACATGTAAAAGGTTATCAATCTCCCTGTATCACGCTTTCTTAACTTGGCACAGCGAGAATTCTGCAAAAATGTTACATAAGGCGTCGTATTTGTGATGTAGGTAAGTTTTACTTTTTACATGAATTCTTGGTTCGTTTTTGATGGCTGTACGACCAAAAAGTTTCAAATGACGTCCATGTGCAGGAAGATGCGCAGCCGCTAATTTACACCGTGGCGCAATCAAGATGGAGCTACGATTACGATCACGTCAAGTTCGAGGGGCGCCGAAGGATTTGTTAGTCTAAATATTTAAGATAAAAACATTAATCGTAAGTAAGTGTTTAACACTTAAGTGCGTAAGTGTTAAGTATTAAACACTTACTCACGATTAACGATTTTATTTTCTTTCACCTCCCTATGGAACCATTATGGAACCAGTTCGGAGAACAGAAATTTTAAAATATCCGGGATTTTTCAATTTAAGCTTTGCACGTCTCTGCCACTCAATCAAAATTTCAAATTTTAAATATTCGAGCTTTTGGTTACATTTTGTTTACCGATGGAAATCGTAAATTTGTCTTTTTGATTAAGTATTCCAAGTCAAATTTCTCTTGGGCACAATAAACTTCTTGATTGATGTAGGCTTTTGGGAAATAATAATAAGCTTCTTCGAGAGACTTTCTATTCCTACAAAACCATTGTAGTTGTAGTACCCTATTCGTGTTTTTGCTATAGGGGTGACTTGTAGTCAGTCCTTGTAATCAGCCCGCTGCCGCATTTTGGGCTGCGGCGGATGTCCTATAACTTCAGATGACATTTTTTAGTATTTTGAAAATAGAATCAGGGTTTCACTCGCTGTCAGTCTGCTGCCACGTTTTGTGCAGTTTCCAGCAGCTTGACATGGAATTTTCGTGTGTGTTTTTTAAAGACCAACGATTTACTAAACTACTGCACCCAGTGCTATGTTTACACCGAATGTAAACTTGAAGGTATAAACTTATTCTTCTTATTTTTACAATATTTGCTCCTGTCTCTTGCGCAAGACAATTTCACCAATGTCAAGTAGGTAATTAAACAAGTGTACGGTCGTTATTTCGTGTAGGTAACTAACTTTTTCCTTGTAAAGGTTACTTACCTACAAGAAAAGTTAGTTTCGGAAGTTTTTCTGTAAACTATAAAGGGGCCATCAAGTATCATAAAAATGCAATGACATAGACATAGACATTTATTTCTCAATATCAAATTACAGCATTTTTACATGTCAAAATAAGAGAATTTTACATTGAGATCGTCAGAATGAATACAAAATAATGGAACGATAGAATGAATGGCTTTGTTCTCTTTTAACCGAGGAAAACGACTTCTTTCACTTAAGTATGTGAATGGACAATGAGGGCAAAGATACGTCGCGCCCTTTCATTAGTTTTTTTTGTAAGTATACTTACGTTATTATTAAACGGCCCGGTTTACTGTAGATAATGAAATTAGGGATACGAAGGAAGTTACAAGTAGAAATTGATGGAATATTATTTAGCCAGCTTATTGAAAATAAGACAAAATAAGTTGTGACATTTTTTTTTAATTTAACGACATATTGGTAAGCACCGCTCGAACCAGATAAAGGGAAAGTGGGTAACCTCAACGCGTATGAAATATTGATCAGACATCTCTCGAATTGATTCCCAAACGGTCACGACCTTTTTCTTCGACAGACGAGATATGTTTACATAATGCAATAATGCATACAAATTATGAGGGTTTTGAAGTCAGGACAATATGCACGTGACGTGACGTCGCTATAGTCAGACTGGCTGACCGCTTCTGTCAGTCGTGCTTAAACTTGTGAGTTTGGGTGGTTTTAGTTTCTCAAAACAAAAGATTAGGTGAGTAAGTACTCTACTTCGTTCTAGCATAAATACACAAACAAGTCTACAATACAACAAAACTTACTAAGACTGAGGTCTAAGGTTCTATAAGAGTAAAGTAACATTCTATGAAAAATGTCAAAAAAACAGTTTAATAAGTATTTCTCGTCCTCTTTCTGCTATATACTTATAGTTGTTCTCGCTTAAGGCCTTAACAGTTCCTTGTAAGAAATTTTCGTGCCACTTTACTACTTATATTGCGAAACTACATAGCTTCCTGGGAGCTTGAATGAGACGTTTCTCTAGTCTAGTCTAGGTATTACACGAAAAGAAATACCCGGCCGTGTCTTTTTATCCAAAACAATTTTCGCTTTATTAAAGCCGTGCGTCTATCGTCTTGAGACAAACAAAGTATTTTTCAGTTCAATGTAGGTACCATTTTGTAGTCGAGTCAAACTCATATTAAAGACTTGCTTTTCCCCGCAACTTCGTATGCGCAGAAATATTAAAAAGTAAAATCCCGATTTTCCCGTTCCCGTGGGAATTTTGCAAAATCCTTTCTTAGCGGATGCCTACGTCATAACATCTAACTGCATGCCAAATTTCAGTCCGATCCGTCCAGTGGTTTGGGCTATGCGTTGATAGATCACTATGTCAGTCAGTCAGTCAGGCACCTTTGAGTTTTATATATTTAGATATTAGTGTTATTTCTAAAATCAATTAAATAACACGGTCGACAGTGAAAATGACATGACATGAAAGAAAATTTATTAAACTTATGTAAACAAAAAGCATCACCAAAAATGATAATTGATCAACTACAGTGATCCCTTTAAAACAAATCTTCTTTGATATCGTTTGTAATTCGCAGTATCGGTTTCATTAATATTTTTCATCTGCGTAGATTTTTTGGTAACTTCTGATGCATCTGTGGTGACTTGTATTAATTCATTTTGATTGATATTCATATCTGCACTATCAGATAATTCATCTTCACTCAATTTGTCCCCTTCTTTAACAAATTTTTCGTTTTCTTTCTCCAATTTGATATTCACTTCTTTTTCTTTATTGAGATTTCCTATATTCTTTTTTTTAATGTCGGATACCATTTCATCTTCTGGATGATACGGATTTCTGTATTGTAGTACATCCGTCATATATTTTCGGTTATCTTGCGATCCTGTTATAGACAATGAAGGTGAATTCACTAAGCCTTTTATTATTTTTAGGACGTCGTCGGTATCTATCTTAATGTTGATTGAACTGCCGTATACATTCCGAATCAAATAAACTAAAACTGTAAACAAAAAACAATTTTTTTTTACAAATCTGTCCCTTTGCGTCGTTATTGGAATTAAAATTTTGCTAATAACTATTACGGTTAATTTCCATTATTGGTAGAAGTCTAATAAAAGATGCTTTAAATAAATACTAAGAAATTCGGAAGTTAAAAACCATGATAAGTTTGCTACTATTCTTCAGCAATTGGTCCTCATAAATTTCATATATTTTATACTCATTGAAAATCAGTTTAATACAAAGACATTTCACTTACATAGTTTCACGAGCATTGCCATTGTTTAATAAAGTGAATCTAAATTGTCCTAATTTCATTCAGCGCACTTTTGTGGACAGCAGAGTGAACGTGAAAGTACCTTTAAATTGCCTGTGATAACGCATGGCACGCAAAACCTATTACATTTAACAGTCCTCTTTATTATCGAAATAGCGATACGGTTATTTATTTATTAATAGCTTGATGGAAAAATGGCCACTCAAAAAAATAAGCATAGTAGGTAATATTTCTCAATACTTTCATAAGGCTCTCAAAGTTATTGCCGTTATTAGAGTAAGTATTTATTTATTTACTAAAACTTTATCAGTGAAAACTAAAAGGTACAAAAGGCGAACTTAATGCCACAAGGAATTATCTACCAGTTAAACCTAAATATGTAATTCATACTTACCTTAGTACGTGGGCGACAGATTTATGGCCGGTTGAAAATAGCTATAATGAGTTTTCTCAGAAATTGATTTTTCGCACCCGTAAACCCGCAAATTCCAAAGTTAATCACAATCGTAAGAGCCATTTTCGTGAATATGTGACAATTTGTATTTATACCTATACTATATAAGTCTACTTATTGCTCGTTTCTCTCTCCCATTATTAAATACTACGTACCCATTAAATAAATAGTAGGTAAGTAAGTACATGATATGTAAAATTGACTAATATTTTCCGATTGGTCATTTTGGTCAATATCCTGCATTTTATTTTTGTACAGAAACGTTTTTAGATGTGTATTAATAAATATCTACAATTAGTATTTATATACTTACTAGCTTCTGCCCGCGACTTCGCCCGCGTGGAATTCGGTTATCGCGCTCCCGCGGGAACTGTGAGCTTTTTCGGGATGAAAAGTAGCCTATGTCCTTTCTCTATGCCAAATTTCATCTCAATCGGTCCAGCGGTTGAAGCGTGAAGAGGTAATAGACAGACAGACAGACAGACAGACAGAGTTACTTTCGCATTTATAATATTAAATAATATGGATTACTTACATTCAATTATTCATATATGCAGTCTGCACAATTGCACATCTCGATCTACTTTTTTTAATGAAATAATTTAATCATCAGGTTTTCAGCGAGTATTCATAATCATAACACACCGAGGCGCACTTATAACTATCAATATTCAGCACCTACACAAAATTATTCTAATCGGCTTCATATTTTGAGTACCTATTTCGCATTCGCACACGTGATAACGCGCGGCGGCCATAAAAGGCAATTTAGAATGGTACACTGAAAACAAATAAAGCATTCCATGAAAACCTTAACACTTCTATTCCTTTCGATTATGCATGTACTTATATGTAAGTTGACAAACAATTGGGTACATTAAAATTGTTTATTGGCGGAATAGCATAAAGTGTTTTGAAAAAACCGCAAAATTTACATTACGGTGACTCATCATCATCATTTCAGCCGAAAGACGTCCACTGCTGGACATAGGCCTCCCCCAAGGCTCGCCATTCCGACCGGTCCTGTGCTACTTGCTTCCACCGGTTTCCCGCGACCTTCACGAGGTCATCTCTCCATCTTGTTGGAGGCAGCTAACGACAGCTCGTCTCCCGGAGACTATTAAACTGCAATTCTCTGAAATTGATATTCAACAGAACTGATATTCTCTGACAATCTCAATACTTTTAAAAGCTATTAAAATAATTATTGTACGCCCTCTCCCATGCAGAAGTTCAAAACAATACACATGTGTAGTTAACATTTACTTTCTTTTTTTATGAGATAATTTTATTTCTATCTGTATGAGAAGTGTTATAATATGTATAATTGTATACAATGGACATACTTCTCGCGCCAACGTACAGCTAAATTATAAAAGAGCCATAATCTACATCGATACGCAATTGACCGAAACAACTAAACCTAATTTGGAGTTAACGAACGGAAATGAGGAACATTTAGCTATCCTGATAAATTTACGACATCAAACTAGGTAGTTAGTTCCTTTATAGCATCGGACAACTATTTGTTCTCACTAAAAGGTCACTGGAATGTTTGGTCAAAATCAATCGTAAAGCAGACTCTCTACTAATGGGTTAATTTCAGAGAAGCAACACGATAATCGACATCGATATTCCAAATGAAACATCGGGCAATGAAAACTTGGTGGTGTGTCTATTTTAAGAAAATAAAATAAAAGCTCGAATTACTTAGTCCATGGCGTGTAATAAAGTATTGCATTAATTTAATTAAGAACAAGTTTTCTGCCGTTTTATAGATCCTAAAAATATCTATGTGGGTTTACCTACACAGATTTTAAGTTAGATTAGCCCAATCTGTGGGCATTTTGGCCCTACAAAAGGTTGAGTAGTAGAATCGTTTTTATGGTTCCGTACCTAAAGGGTAAAACGGGACCTTATTACTAAGGGCCGCGATTTAGACCTGAAATGGCAGCGGCCGGCAGCGGCGCGGCGTGCACTTTCAGTGTGAAATAATTTTAGACTTTATCTAAATACTTCAATTTAATTCAATTCAATCATTTATTCAGCAAATTGGCCACACAGGGGCACTTACACGTCAGAAAAAGAATTTACCAGCGCTCCTATACCCATTGCTTGAGAAGAAGCGCCGCAACAAACTCAAGCAGAAGGCCTTTTTTCAAAATTTCCACATAGTTACAACATTTACATTTACATTACATATATAAAACTTGAAAGACTAGTCAGGCTTTAAGCGATACTGTTCTTTGGTGGACAAGGTCGCTAGGCCGACCGTGGCGACGCGATTTTCGTACCCTTATAGAATCGGTCTGAATATCTACAGCTAGTAAGTCGACATTTCAGGAAAGGGTTTCAAGACAGTATCTACCTACTTATTAAAACTTGCTAACTTTTAAATATATATAGAGCTAATTCTTTGTATAGATTTAATTAATATCTAAAGCACTCATGTTTTGCCAAATATCACAAGTGGCTAAAGTATAAGCAAATACGGTTACGGAAAAGTAAAATACGGTTGTACTCCAACTTTTACAAAGTACTTAATCCATACCCTTATTTCCCCACAGACTGGTTTAGATGTTGAATGGACGAGAATGTTAAATGGACGGTCGAGAGTATTCGGAAATAATTTTATACAGCCAATCGTCTCTTCTCAAAGACCGATGATGATACTTTAAATTCATGGTCCTGCCAATCGGCGTGTAATAATTTTATTATGGTTCTAATAAATCTACCAAAAATTGTCCAACACTCATCTCAACTTTCAATTCTCTCTTTATAGCCTATCTAACAACTTGCATCTAAGTTTTTCGACGATCTGTTAATTTAGTTACGATTTACTTACTTTATGACTTCATTATTAAAACTATTTTTTAATACAGTTGCTCAAAAACTGCTACTTTACGTAGCTGTTTAGCGTGCGCAAAGTTGGTTTTTGCGAACTAGTGCTTTTCTCTTTTCCAGTGACTCAATCTTCACAGACAAGTGAGATTAATAATTCAGTCAGCCAAACTCTTAATTTACCAGCAAAAACTTTCAATATCACACCCATTAACTATTATGTAAATAAAAAAAATAAAAAAAAGATTTTTTATTAGATTTTTTTTAATTTTTGTTGAACTTTATTTTTTTTCAGTTCTATTGCAATTACAAAATTAATAATATAAACGCTTCTAATTCCTTACTTGTAGTTTTTCTTATTTTTTCGCAACTGTATTTAAAAAACGTCGTTCGATACACGTGCGGAAGCGTCATTCTTCACTCGTCCCGAGTCTTGCCACTCGCCTGCGACTCGTGGCAAGATATCTCGTTACTCGTGAAGTAATGACACACTTTCCGCACTAGTATCGAAATGTACTATTTTATTCTGTAAATTACGTGAATGTAAAATATTTCCAGACTCCCTAGTCTGGGAATATTTTACCTTCACGTAATTTCCAGAATAACAAAACTTCGTTAAAAAGTCGTTCATTGCGTCTCCATTTCCCGGATTATTCATGAACTTTTGAAGCCCTGTGTCATATGATTGACCCGTTAGTTTTATATGTAAAAGGGATTAGGACTGCTGGGTGTACGAGTGCCTTTTTGAGAAAAAAAAACGACTAAGTGCTGTTGTAGGATCGGAGCCCGTCACATGATATGTACCCAACGCTGTCCGCAAACGATCGTCCTCTAGTTGCATGTAGGATATAAGGCGTGACAGCATAGACGTAAATAATATAGACCCGGTCTAACGTACACGTAATATGTCCCCCACTTCCACGGTGTCCAATCCAAAGTTCTGTCACCGAGCGTGCGTGACAATAAGCGTTTTTAAAAAAACTTTTTTTGAAACTGTTTCTCAGTATCTAAAAACTCGTCTCGTTGTTGGAAAAATGTGACCCAGCTTTAATGTCACGATACAAGTTTAACTTTGGATTGGACACCAATGAAGTGGGGAAACATGACATGTATCTACGTTAGGCCGGGTCCATACGAAGTATTATTTATGTCTATGCGTGACAGCCACTCTTGCAAACACTCTGCGGTGTTTTCCAATATCACTTACAAGCTTCGCCATTTATGACAAGATCAATAGTAATTTTGGTATATGTAGGTAATCTTACTTATTATACATACGACCTTTAAAACGTTCAATCTTCGGTCCTGTCACTGTATTTATTAGAATAGGTATAGTCTGTTAACCGAAATAAAAGTAAATAGCTATAAAAAATGGTTAAGTAATTGGGTAACCATTTTTGTAAAGTCTATTCGTCCGGAGAACAATCTCCTGGCTACAATGGACTTCTAAGGGTTCTTACTTCTACTATAATATGGGATTCCTGTATTAATTACCAGGAGTAGGTACAACTTGATACTAAAGTCTAAAGAGAGGATCCCCCTTAAATACATATGTAAGTATATGTCATCATCATTTCAGCCGAAAGCCGTCCACTGCTGGACATAGGCCTCCCCCAAGGCTCGCCACTCAGACCGGTCCTGTGCTACTTGCTTCCACCGGTTTCCCGCGACCTTCACGCGGTCATCGCTCCATCTTGTTGGAGGCCTACCGACAGCTCGTCTCCCGGTTCATGGACGCCACTCGAGTACTTTCCGGCCCCATCGGCCATCAGTTCTGCGAGCAATGTGCCCCGCCCACTGCCACTTAAGGCTCCCAATTCTTCAAATATGGAAGTATATGTACTAACCTGATATTAGTTAATTTTATATTCATTTGCATGAAGGGTGGTAAATTACGCCAATCGTTTCCTACAATTTAACATTCACAGAAAAATAATATAGATAAGAAGTTGCATGACGTAGTTACAAGGAAGAATGAGACAGAATACGGTAGCTAAGTAGAGATCTTCTACTATCTAAAGTCCCGCGCCTTCACATTTCAAAGCGCTTCAATGTGCAATGTGTTCAAAACACATAATTATGTGCGTGCTGAGACAGCCATCAACTATGCGTTGATAGCGTTGGTGGTGCTTTTTAAATAATAATAAAAAAATAGAAGCGTTTTGAAACGTGAAGACGCGGGATTTTAGATAGTAGAAGATCTCTTACAGTGCGTCCCGGGATAAAGTGCACAAGCGAGTAGGAAATATGATGATAGTTTATCAATGAAAAAATTAAATTTTCCTGCCATTAATTTTTTTAAGATTTTTTACAAAAAACATGTTCTAAGGGGCGTATTGACTTTAAATCAGCGGGATTATAAATGCAATAAGCCTTATTATAATCACGTCATTTAAATAAAAACAGTGTAAAACTCCCAATTACAAAAAGCGGCCTCTTTATCAGAGGAACTGGTTATTATTTCTCTTTTTTTTGGAATAAATCCTTGATTTACTCAAAATAAAGACAAAGAATGAAAAAAAAATTAAACAAAAATTTCGTCTATAAAATAATTATCATCACGTTTCATTCATATTCGTTTGTGCACCTATATGTTGACCATTATTATAAACTATCCCCATACCAAATTTTGTTGCAATCCGACCAGTAGTTTTCGAGTTAAATCCGGACACATATACATACAGACAATTTAACTAAAAATCGTTTTTAGGGTTCCGAAGTCCACTAGGAACCCTTATAGTTTCGCCATGTCCGTCCGTCTGTCCGCACTATTGCTCGGAGATGCTTAGTTCTAGAAAGCTGTAATTTGGCATGAATATACATATTAGTTACGGTGACAAAGTGGTACAATAAAATTTTGAAATATATTTTTTTATAGGGTACCTCCCCTACTGGTAAAGCGGGGATTTAATTTTTTTTTCTTGCGTACCCCATGTTGTGGCATATCGTTGAATAGGTCTTGAAAAAATATTGTGGGTTAGTTAAAACCATTTTTCGATTAAGTGATGCGTTTGTCAAATATTAAGCTTTAAACTGCTATTTTTTGTTAGAGTCACGTGCCCCCCCCCCCCCTGCCAGCTAAATGGTGGTATTTGGATGGCTGAAAAAAATCACGGTTGTGGCGTATATAACGTAGTTGAAAGGAAAACTATCACAGCTAAGTAGGCTGTACAAATTTACGAGTCATTAGTCGACTTATGAAATGATTAAAAAACCAATGATTTTTCTCGAGCGGCAGGGGCGTCGGGCGGGCACGTCATACCACAGGCTAGCTAGATGCTAATAAGTCTTAGAAAGGTACTGTGGGCATCGTCAACTTCGGAACCCTATAATTTGCGCGTGGCCCGACACGCACTTGGCCGTTTTTTTTTGTGTTCAGTATCATTTGTCCCCTCGACTTGACCGTTTCTTTTAATTTTCAAGTCACAGATGCGACTTCTTCTACACACTTATTATTAGTATATTGGTATCGATAGGTCTTAAAATAAAACAAGTTTGTGTCACTTCTTACTTTATTAGTTTGTTACCTTGTTATTGATACCTTCAGTATGTAGTAACTAAAATCTTCCTTAACAATCTTAATCTAATAAGAAAAAAAATAGAGGGCATATTTAAGCAACATGAAGCGAATATTTACAAAACAAATAAGAAAGTGATAAAAACTCAATCACAAGCTCATATATATAAACATCACACATAATATTACAACAAGAGCATTTACACAAATAAATAAAAAATATCAAATGGCGCAGTGTCTTCTTTACCTACTCATTATATTTGTATACTATCGGATCTGCAAACATAATTTACAAAGGAAAACTTAGTCGGTACAAAAGTAACACTTGAACCACGGCTGCAAATACAAGTCAATTCTTATTATTAATCACAACTATTTGGTAACTCGATGTTAAATTGGAATGAACATAACAATATTATTGTTGGTACGAGTATGAGACTAAAATTCTAAGGGTCTACCTGTTTCCCTTCTAAATAAAAATCACTTGTTAATAAATAGGTACTTAGTCTCATTAATTTGTTCGTTTCAGGCGTCGCAAAGCCCTAGCTTTTTACAAGATGTTTGCACTAGTGACTTATTGTAAGTCTTATGCCCTTAGCCCGATAAATTTGATGAAATGAAACATTTCCTATGATTTTAAGTACTAAAAATAGGTTTTTTTGGGTTACATTTTTTTTAAAGAAACTATGTTCGTAATAATTCCCAATGTAGCCTGATATGGGAACATTAAATTTATTTTGACACGCAAGTGACTAAAATGCCAGAATCAGAATCAGAATCAGAAACTTTTATTTGCATAAAACATGGTTACATAAGATGATATTAAAATGGTTATATGTTACGTGCTAACATGTTTAGTCATAGAATGACATGCAAATTACTTTATCTATGAACTACTTATTAATGGGAACAATTTGTCAGGACTTATTTCAATGTTATAAAAATATGTACTTAATGCCAGTTGCGATTTTAGTTTTGTAATACATAAAGTCCATCAAGTACTAATAGAACAAATATTAGCTAACAAAATCTAACGATGCGTTGGGTACATTTTTTTTAATGAGATATGCCAATGAATCTGATTCAAGATTTTCCAAATGGAGTTTTCAAGCGTCATAGCATTGTGTTACAAATTAAGTATCACAATCTCATTTTATAACTCTTTTGCCAACAGTTACCTGCAGCATTTATCAACCGACGAAAAAAAGGAGGAGGTTCTCAAGTCGACGCGTATATATATATATATGTTTTTTTATGTATGACCACGCATAATTTTGTCAATTATAAACCGATTTCAATGATTCTTTCAATTCTATGAGACGTCTCATCGTACACATGTTTGGAAACTATAGCCCCAAAGCTATGACTATCTTATAGTGAACTTGACATCAACTTCACAGGCTGCCGGAGTTTGAAGTCGGTTCTATTTTTATTTTTTTGTAATAACGAGACGTATTTTTTACTCATCAAAAGATTATCCATTAGTCACGTAGCTTCTGGAATGCTATAAAAAGATTATCATGAATCTATTTACCATCGTTTTCTAAAGAATTCATTAACCTTCTTTCATTAATCTTCTTCGAAAGATAAAAACTGTTCTGAATGATATAAAAGAAATCTCGAAAAATCTAGAAAAAGATAACTCCCATCTCGTGATATAATTATAAATGTTTTATACATTTCAGAACTAATGAGGCACTTGAAAAATCATGGGCAGAGTTAATTTTTTCACTTGTTTTGAATCATGCTGAAGCTGACTATTGACGAAGGTTTTGGATAATAGGGTATTTATACACCGTTCAAGGAAAAATCGGGAAGTATTTAAAAGTACGTTTTATGGTATTTATCCCATTCAGAAAATTGAAATAAAAAAATGTGGTTGAATCCTACATAAGGATCATTTTAAACCACATTTCCAAAAATGGTGTATTACCCTATTATATTATGATACTCCTAAAGTCAAATATGAGGACTCGTTGCAGAAAACGTCCTGTACAATCTTTTAACCATTAACCTATAATAAGTAATAACATATGTACAAACAGTGCCTAACAGAATTTGTCAAAATAAGTATATGGAGCAAACTGACATTAGAAAATACGTTCCAATATGGTAATAACGCCTCTTTGTAACGAAGGCCAAACGGGTGCCCGAGCTGGAATTCATAATTAATTATCAATACCCATTACAAATCGACGTACCCTTTGTGATTAAATAATAAAATCACGGTTGTATGTTTTGAAAAGTTAATTTTGTTCCCGTACTGGGCTAATACAATCCTTTAAACTGCAGTAAAATTCAAGAGTTTATTCAAATATGACGTGTAGTTTTGCTTAAGTATTTATATTTTAGAATTACCAAATAAATGTGAATTTATTTAAAAAGTCCGGGTTTTATCTGCACGCAACATTACTTTGTAAGCACCTACAACTTTCGCCGGGTAGTATGATTTCGGCAGGTAGCCCGCGCTTGTTGATTTGTTTTTTCTAGTAAGTTCCGGCATCCTTCCATAGGGTGAGGTCGATAGTCGGCAAATCGTCGCACGACACGAGGGGGTTCCTGCGAAAAAGTTGGGAATTTTCTTAATTTATTGGAAAATACGTCTTGTCTCCTTTATACCATAATGTAGAATTGAAGAATCTGTATGAACGTTGTTAAAATACATGAAATAAAATAATTAGTTACAATCACAAGACCGGCCAAATACATGAAGAAAACATTGGTTGTCTGTAAAGTAAAGTCGCTTTACGGACGATAATTTCATATGTTATAACGTCACGTAACGCTACAACGCTACGTAACGCTACAACGCTACTATTGTGACATGTTTTTTCGTGGGCGCAGCCGGCGTTCATCAATTTATAAAACGTTATCACGTCAAAAGTGTTGTCTTATGTACGTCGATGAAATTATGCTGGCTGCTTTGGTAACTATATTAATCGTCAAATTACAAAATCATGTTGAACTTAGTACTGGTGCTTGTAGAGTACATACGAGCACCAATCATTTTGAAGTTTAAATTTAAAAGTTGGATGTGTTATTTTCCAATCTGTACTTACATTAAGTTAAGAACCAAAGCCCTTAAAATACTCTTAGTTACACATTTTCCCCGCTTATTCTTACGTAAATATTGAATTCCCTGCAGAATGCACACTCGAAATGTATTTCACTAGAATGTTGATTTGTCGCATGAAACCCACAATAAAATTTGACAAAATGAAACAAATTAGTTGTACTGATTCACTCTTATGAGACCATTGTCGAGGTTTTATTGTGCAATTAAATTACTTAGATTACTCAGTATTACCACTATTTAACGACTCCATTAGTCATTAAAGTCCTGCTTTTTAGTGGGTTGTAAAACTTCCAAATGGGGACGATACTGCCATAATCAGTTCTTCTATTTTGCTTTACAGACAAAACTTTAGGTTATTGTAACCCTCCGTGGCAAATACTAACTGACTACTATACAGCGAACATCAAAAGCCTGCAATGTGTTAAGCACACAATCTTAGCTGCTGTGTTACTTTATTAGAAGGAGCCTAAAATTTATCGAACATTTTGTCCAGTCCTAGCGCTGTATTCTGACATTAGAAACAATGATCGTGGATATCTCATTCATTTTCATTCAATGACTTGCTCAATTAGCCCGTTGGCTCTGACACTGGCATCTTTTGCTGCTGCAGGTGGTAAGCACCGAGCCTAACGTAGTCGGTCACATCGTTACTATCCACGCGTTAGTGACACCATCATCATCATCATCGGCACTCGGAGGACATAGGCCTCCCCCCAAGGCCCCGACAGGTCTTGTGCCGCTCGCAACCACCGGCCTCACGTGAACTTCACCATATCGTCGCTCGCTCGCTCCATCTTGTTGGAGGCCTATCAACAGCTCGTCTACCGGTATGCGGACGCCAATCGCGAACTTTCTGTTTTTTTTCATGTCGATGGTATAGGCAAACGAGCGCCGACCTGATGGTAAGTGGTCACTGCGGCCCATGGACACTGAAATCATTTGATGACCCATTAAGAAACCAGAAGATCTCGAATGCGTTGCCTACCCTGAGGCCTGAGATGGAATGCCTCTGTGCCAGAAATTTCACCGGCTGCCTTAATCACCTACCAGAACACAACAGTGCGAGCACTGCTATTTGGTGGCCGGTTAGCGGGGAAAAACGGTGGTACCTCCCTGGACGGACCTAGCACCAGGCTTACCACTAGCATATATTAGCTAGCTGTATATTTTTATTAATCAGAACGTACTGGCTATTGATCAGCTCGAAGGCCTTTGGCTGCATAATGTTGATTCCGTCCGCGTTGTCGCAAAGTATCCGCGCCATCGAGGAGCCTCGGCGAATCGCCTCCAGCTGACCTGTTGACAACATGGCTTTTTGTAAATAAATACTTGAAAACTTACTAAAGTAGGTACGCGGCCACTGCAACAGAAATTCAAAGGTCACCACTTATAGATCAAATTTTTAAAAAACAAAAATAATATGTTTAATTTCTACTCTCAATAAGATACCTTTTTATGCTGAAAAATGTTCATGGATCATGAACAGCATTGACAAAGATCCCGGACTTTGAAAGTGTTGTTTTAATTGGAGCGTTATCGGCGATCATCGCCGTAACATCTTCAGAAGGGTCGTTAATTAAACCAGACCTTCGTATCTTGTAAACTCTTCAATTAATCATGGCAATACTAATAAAGATAAATTAATTCGAAGGCCAAGGGTTAAAGCGGCGATGGAGCGCAGTATTGTTTTGTAATGAGATCTGCGCCCTTTTCGTCCCTCAAATGACTCGATCGCGTTGGGCGGGACTTATCCGAGGTCCCCGATGAGATACACATTCTCGCAACTATCAGCGTAAATCAAATGCCAATAAGCCGGGATAATCCCTTGCTTGGTCAATACGACAGACCCTTGCCATTAGAAAACCCTAATGTTTCTCTCCAGATCCTATATATTTTTCCGCGATTCGCGACGTTGCTAAAGCATATTTACTTTTATAGGGAGAGAAAACATTCCTATTTCGGTACCAACGTAACACCTGTCGCAGAAGGGAAAGTTAGGAACTTCGGAGTATATGACCTCCAGGCTTCAAGTGCGTAGGTATTCAATCGTAGGGACTGAATTGGTAGCTTGTATTGAGAATTTGAGATTATGTTCTATTGGAAAGCAACTACTGTGAAATTAAGCCATATTAAGTAGGTACTGCAAATAATTCTCGATACATTTGGATATTTGGACGAAAATGCAAGAAAATCAAGTTGAAAGAACATTAATTGACTTAACTAAGCTAATCAGGTTAGTTAAAAACCTTCCGGATGTAAAGAACTTTACCATTAATCTGTATAAAGTTAAACCCTTTTTCTCTAACTTCTCAGAGACACTGTATCTAACAGGATTTTGAAACTTTTGTAAGACTGAACATTTTGGATCTACATAATTAAAGCAGGTAAGTAGGTACCTAAGTAACGTAAGTTAACATCTAAGAAAACAAATTAAGCAAACAAAATACGGAAGCTTTGTTGGTAATTAAAGTTATTTTGATCTTTTATTAATTCTTTTTTCTTGGAGACTGTTTAAGTATAATTGTGAAGCTTCAAAACTTATTCAAACTGTGCATAATTTATCCTCGTTGCGTCGTATTTCCTCATTGCTGAGGGTCGTGATCTCGCCGGATCACTTAACGCATAAATAGGTAATTGTATATATTATTTTTTTCCAGTTTCGTTTACATCAACTTCAAGAAGTAATTCCCCATTCCACCTGCAAATATTTTGCTTCATGATAAAAATTAGTTTAACTTACAAGCTACATCAATATATCACCATTATTTTAGAGTTACGACCCTCAAGAGGTAAAAACGGGACCCTTATAGCATACTCGTGTCTGTCTGTCCGTCTGTCACAGTCGATTTTCTCCGAAACCACTGGACCAATTAAGTTGAAATTTAGTAAGTTTATGTAAGTTTGTGACCCAAAGACGGACGTGTAACGAAAATAAATGAATTTTAAACATAGACCCTATTTTTGGGGGCTAAATTTGAAAAAATAATAATGAAGTTTTTCAAACTATATCGTGTGACATATTAAATGAAAGTACTTCTTATGTGGACCTCAAATATATTTTTTTTAATTCTTTTTTTGTCAAAACTTTTCGAGTTATTTAAGAAAATAGGCGAAAAATTACCACTTCACCCCCCCCCCCCCTTATATTATATTAGAGGATAGTTATTGACCTTATAGATTAGAGGAAAATTATTAAGAAGACCATGGTATTTGAAATCTATCATATAAATGAGCTTATCCTGAACGGTTCGAAAATGACGTCATAGAAAATAATCAAGGGTCGGAACCCTATCCACGCGAGTTTAACTCGCTTCTTGGCCGGTTTTTTAATCATTAAGGATGGGTTGATTCAGGCATAGTTGACGGACTCCGTTAAATATGGCCACCGAGCTGTCATTCCATACAACAACGTAAAATATTTAACGTTAACGTTAACTTTAACAAACGGTTTCAATAATCAACCCACCCTAATAGTACTTCTATCTTTGTTTCCTTTACCTGGAGTAAAGGCAGTCTTAGGATCTGCTCCGTTCTCGTAGAAGAATCGGTCTCCGACTCGCGTCCGGTAGAACTGTTCCGTAAGGATGCAGAGGAAGGTTGGGCCAGCTAGCGCCCCTGGGACGTTCTTCTCCAGGGAGCCAGCTACCACCAGGTCGACGTCTTTGTAAGTCGCGTACAGCTGCTCCAAAACCCGTACGTTCTGGACAAACAAAATACCTAGTTGGTACATTTTGATGCAAGTGCGAAAAGTTTGTCATTTTATCACGAGTCCCTACAACATAAGGAACGAGTGAAAATGAGAATTTCGCACGTGTATCAAACGACATTTTCGACAAAAAAATAGAATAGATTTAATAAAAACGAACAGGTGAATTTCAAAAAAATTTACGCACTAGTTTTTTATTATTATTATTGAATGAAACATTTCAAGAAACATTTCATTGCAATACAATCTAGTCTTAAGACTAATAAGTATTTTAAGTCTGTCATAAACTGATAATAAAATGTAAACTAAGAATGTGTCCATTCACACTTTTCTTCAGTAAGAAAAGTGTTAATGGACACATTCTTAGTAGAGACCTCTTAATAGAGACAGTTCTCTATGAAGTCGAAGTCACTTTGTTATTGTGTTCAATGGAATTCAGCACTTAATTAATACTACACTAAACTAACAAAACTAGTGCGCAAAAAACTTTATGTACGGTCACTAGGTATCAAAGAACAAACAATTTGGCTGTTTAACGTTAACCGCCACACTGACAGTCCATTTAAAATAAGCGTCTTCACCATAGTGTGATAACGGAGGCGTTAAAGCTACATTGACGGTTTGAAACAACTGAACACTAATATTTAGCTTCGTTAAAAGTCGCGAATGGTCGCGAGGAAGATTCTCATAGTACTGTAGAGAGGGGTTGGTGTTAGCTCAGGCAGATGCTGCTGGCACGGAGATCAGCGGTGGAACCCGAAGACACGAAGTCGATGTCTAGCTAATTAAAATCTCTAAATCTTGAAGACTGACCCTATTACTGCCCTAACACTTCCCTAACTATGAAATAATAGATTAAATGTTGAGTTCATATTATATTTTCAGAGATGTTTTCATTACAAAGGATAGAAAAAGACTAAATATAAAATGCGACACAATGCTACGCTTAAAATTACCTATTTTTGAAAGAAAATGTGTCAACTCACCGATTATACTCGGCCAGTCTCCACAGTACCTAACCGTAAGTATGCACCACACCACCACAGCAGCCTACTTACGGTCCACTGCTGGGCACAGCAAGCCTCCTCTCATTACGAGAGGCTTAGGGCTAAGTATAGTCCCCAGCGCGGACCCAGTGCGGATTGGTGAGTTCACACACATCCTTGAATTACTTCGCTTGCAGGTTTCCTCACAATGTTTTCCGTCACCGAACAGCTTAGTGGTAAATTTTTCGCACTTAAATAATTTCAGAGGTGCGAGACGGATTCGAACCCTCGACCCTGTGCATGAGAGGCGGTAGCTCAAACCACTAGGCTACCACGGGTAAGTAGATCACACAGTTTTAAAGAAAAAATGGTAATTTAACTCTTTCCCAAGAAACATCCAATCGAATATCATAAATCCGAAATTAACTCTGTCTGTCTGTTACCTCTCGACGCTTCAACCGCTGGACTAACTTAGATGAAATGATGGCTTGGCTACTTTTATCCCGGAAAAAAACATAGTTCCCGCAAAAGCTTGATAACCGAATTCCACGAGAGCGCTGTCGCGGGCTTACGCTAGTTAACCATAAATCTTGTACATTCATTTTTGGTTTGTTCGGAAAATCAAGAATTCTAAAATAAAATATATTACTTATGTAAAATGCAAAGCAGTACCCGCGCTAGGAGTTGCCTTTGTGGAAAATCATTTCATTCGGTTTCACGCAAAATGTACAAAGTTTGCTTGAGTAAAGTTAGTGGCTTCTATCCCAAAAGTAATAACATTTGACACAATATAAATAAAACGAAAGGTACCACGTTCCTTATATCTTGGGATATAAATAAGTATCTTGTTTTGAGCAAGGAAAAAAGGAATAAAACGCTGAAAGAAAGTCGCCGTACAAAAGGCTAAGGGACAAAGAACTTATCCCGGAAAAACGCATAGTTCCAGCGGGAATGCCATAACTGAGTAGGCATGATGGCAGCATTAATAAACTGCAGGTTACAGTATTGAAAAATAATGGGCAAGTATTTAATTTTAAATCAATGAAATAATGACAGTGACAAAACGCATCCGAACTCATTAGTGAAGGTTTGTGACGTCATAATTTAGTAAAAAAATTATCATACTCAAACGTGACGTTTCGAAATAAAATTGATGATCTAACTGACGGACGAATTAGGTTTTTTCATTCACTGTCTATTATTCCACGCGGACATCGCGTGATGAAGTTACACTGAAAACCGGCCAAGTGCGTGTCGGGCCACGCGCAAATTATAGGGTTCCGAAGTTGACGATGCCCACAGTACCTTTCTAAGACTTATTAGCATCTAGCTAGCCTGTGGTGTGACGTGCCCGCCCGACTCCCCTGCTGCTCGAGAAAAATCATCATTATAAGTTGGTCGACTATTACTCGTAAGTTTGTACAGCCTACTTAGCTCTGATAGTTTTCCTTTCAACTACGTTATATATGCCACAACCGTGATTTTTTTCAGCCATCCAAATACCACCATTTAGCTGGCAGGGGGGGGGGGACACGTGACTCTAACAAAAAATAGCACTTTAAAGCTTAATATTTCACAAACGCAACACTTAATCAAAAAATGGTTTTAACAAACCCACAATATTTTTTCGAGACCTATTCAACGATATGCCGCACCATGGGGTATGCAAGAAAAAAAAATTACATCCCCACTTTACGAGTAGGGGAGGTACCCTATAAAAAGATATATTTTAACTTTTTAGTATTTGTTGTGATAGCGGCCACAGAAACACGCATTCTGTGAAAATTTCAAATCTCTAACTATTTCCGTTGAAGAGATAGAGCCCTGTGACAGATAGACGGACGGACGGACGGACGGACGGACATCGGAGGCATATTAATAGGATTCCGTTTTTCACCCTTTGCGTACGGAACCCTAAAAATGTATATCAAAATTTTATTGTACCACTTTGTCGGCGTAACTAATATATATATTCATGCCAAATTACAGCTTTCTAGAACAAAGCATCTCCGAGCAATATAGTGCGGACAGACGGTCGGACGGACGGACGGACATGGCGAAACTATAAGGGTTCCTTGTGGACTTCGGAACCCTAAAAAAGATTAGCCGAACTACTTAGTTAAGTTAACATGAGTTATATTAAAAATGGTAAGAAAGCTTTCGTTACGAATAAATAAAACTTGTTAAAAACTTACAAAACTAATTCAGTACTATTAATAAGGCTGGCTGGTTACTGATAAGACATAGTTCGCAAGTCACTTTTTTTGTGTGTAAGCAGTAATCAAACTTTTTTTTATTTTATTTATGGGGCCAAACAGAAAGGAAAATGAGTAGGTGCATCAATATCAGAAAGAAATGACAGAAATACTAGGAAGATAACAAATAATTTCAAAAGAGGATAAATTTACATAAACATACATAAAAAATATATAAAAGATAAACATACATAAACTAATACAGCCGCACGAAACAAAGAAAAATATGAAGGATTCCAAATCTACGCGACCTGCTCAAACAAATGCTTACGCAGCGTTCGCTTGAAGGAGAGCTTGCTTTGAGCTTGTCTAATATCTAGAGGTAGCGAATTCCAGAGGCGGATTGCCTGAAAGGTGAAAGAATTAGAAACAAAACCAATGGGGACTATCGTTTCTTTGCTCACCAGTTGGCGCCACTGTTGAGTAAGGTCCAGATGTATAGCTGTCAAAGGCGAGTTTATAAGATCGGCGCCGAAACAAAGTTTTAAAATCTTGAATCCCATTAAGTTTATTAACCTGTTGTCTACCGCCTATTGTCAAAAAGATTATGTAAAATAAACTTAATTACTTAGTTATTAAAGTATATTCGCTCGACGCGGAATCGCGTCAACGGTAGACAACGGATTAATTATAAATAACTATCATCGTATCGAGTAGCTATGCCGCAATGTAAGTAGTTGAGTTCCGTTTTAAGGAGATCACTTTTCAACAGGTATTTAATTATGATTTATATCACGAAGCCCGCCAAAACCAGTGAAAACTGAATGTTATTGAACCTCACGCGACATTAGCGCCTCTAGTGGCAAATTCACACGCGATAGCCCCCATTGAGCGAGAAGGAGTGACGAGGTAACTTTGGTTATAATTACAAAAAAACATACAAAAATAGGTAAAACATTGGTAATCCTTTTTTTCAGTGTAGTTTCTGTATAAAAAAAAACCTCTCCAATCAATATAATGTTAATTTAATAAGAGGTTGAAAGCTACAAAAGCTAATAAAAGAAAACGTGCCTTAGTTGAAATTGGTTAGCCACTGAAATTTGTGAATTCCCAATCCAAACACAAACGTACATTTTTAAAACGAAATAGGGATTCCAATCAGATCCAGAACTTTTTATTCCACTAGAAAAATCTAATTTTGTCCATTCGAAATTTAAGTCCGAAATCGTAAGCACTGAATTTTCTGTATTTATATTGGCATTTCATTGGAGTTTAAAGGCGCTTCCACTGTTTGATGTTAAATTCAATTTAGCAATAGCTTTCACTAGAACGCTTTGATGATTTGGCAAATAATGTACCCGTCGGCTTAGAAAAACAATGTTTTCATTAACTTGGCTAATTTTAAGTGAGTGCCTTCAATCAACAGAATGTAGGTACCTAAGTTAAATAAAATGTTTTAACTATTTTTTTATGCTCAACTAGTCGTTTTTACCACGTGCTATAAATAAACTCGAATAATTCAATTCACTCAATATCCGTTTTGGTTTAGGTAAGTAATGTATGTACGTATTTATGGATACTTTGTTTTTTACTCAGTGCAGTATGAAAAAATACAGATGATATTAGTGATCAATTAAGCCTCAATTCCGAATAATACATAATATTCTATCTGAGTTTATTACATCTATTGCATCTGTAACAGCACACCTACGCATATTGACTACTAGCTAAAGCCCGCGACATCGCCCGCGTGGAATTCGGTTATCGCGTTCCTGCGATTTAAAGAAGCCTATGTCCTTCCCCGGGACTCCAACTATTCCCAAAACAAATTTCATCTAAATCGGTCCAACGGCTGGAGCGTGAACTCTTGAAAAAGTAACATTCAGAGGGACGGACAGACTGACAGAGTTACTTTCGCATTTACAATATTACTATAGATTTAAAAACAATCATTCCTTTTAACATTATCTTAATCGGAAGGATATCACCTTTGAATTATATTAAATGAAATCAAATTATTTATTCAGCAAGTAGGCCACATATGGGCACTTTTACACGTCAGAAATGAAAATACCAGCGCTTCCAAGACCCATTGCTTGAGAAGAAGCGCTGCAACAAACTTAGCAGTAGGCCTTTGTTTAAATCCACATATAAATTCACATTACATTTGCATTATATGTATAAAATACATATGAATAGTTCCTAACTTAAACTTTAATCTAAGATCTTAGAGACTAAGAAGCACAAAATGAAGAGATAAGAATAGAGGCGCATTAAAAAAAGAAAGTGTACACGTAACTTTGATATCACAAACGATAAATCATGTAATAATAAAGAAAATCCAGAGCTAATCTTTGGCCCTGAAGTGAACTGGACGGCACAACCAACTGCTCGACCTAAGGGCTTATAACCTATTCAAACAAAATAAGGCGTATATAATGTTTATTGTTTGTGACTAAGGCGATGAAATATTGTGACAGCATACATTTCGTTATAGGTTCAACGGCATTAGGGGAGAGGGGGGCAGCTATCACTGCAGGCAGCTTAGAACAAATGCGTTCAAAGACGTATTTTTAGTGCGATTATGGTCCAAATCCATTTTTTGGGCTCGCAACACTGACCCACACAACTGTCACTTGACAGATTTGACGTTTGACAGAACATGAACGAACCAGTAGCATATTTTGATTTCGATATCAACTGTTAGCGGTTTTGCTCCCCGTGTCTAAGGATTTTCAGGCTTTATTTGAAGGAAGCGGTAAGTGAAACTTAATTTATTCGATAGTACAATGAATTAGCTTTAGTGACGAAGAATAAACAATTAGAATTTGCAATTGTTTTGGAAGATATCGATGTTTATTTTTTTAAATAGGTGTTGGGGTAGTTTTGAAAAAAAATTAGGAGGCAGTTTTGATTAGCAATCTGTTCAAAACTACCCCGGTCATAAGAAATGTTCATATCTGCCCCGATATAAACTGACATGTAGGTAGGTACGTAAACTCAAAATAATATTATCTTACTTATTTTAGTAAATGCTCATAACGCATTTACCTGAATTAATTGGTCAAGCAAATCACGTCAGTAGAAAAGGGCGCGGAATTCCTATGGGAGGATATCCCTTCGCGCCTACACTTTTCAAATTTGGCGCCTTTTTTTACTGACAAGATTTGCTTGACGAGTATGGTAGTCGATTCTATTGTCTGTTTTTCTCTCGTTTTATATGATAAAATGAAAATTCTAATTAGAACGTTTTATATATTTTTATTTAACTACAACTAAAACATAATAAATACTGAATCACTATCCCCTGTTACATTGTTGGGGTAGTTTTGAACAATAGTGTGTGCAAAACTGCCTCAAGGGGGCAGTTTTAATAGAATTTCAATACTTTACAAAGGTACCCTCCTGAGGCACCTTTGAACACTACAAAAAACATTTCTGGTCAAAAGTACCCCCTCATAGTTATAACTGCAAATTATATGAGTAAAATGTTAATACGACCATTTCTAGTGACTAACTGTACTAAGTACAGGTAAAAAAAAACACGTATATCTCGATATTGTTGCCTTACAATCCAGATTTCAAATCTGCCCCAAGTAAATTCAAAGCTACCCACGCTTGGGGCAGTATTGAACATTATTCCTTGAGTTGCAAAATTCTGAATTGTACCTTTGTCTTTAGCTTTGGACATGTGCAATTGCATTAATTACATAGGTTAATAACATACGTTGTTGTGTAGAGGCTTAAAACTGGTTTTTATGGGTAATATTTTGAAATACGTCAAGGAGTGTAAAAAGTGTACCAGGCTGCCCCCCTCTCCCCTATAGCTTAATTTCACATTTGGGTAAGAAATCATATATCAACTCTGTATTTTTCTAAAATGAAAGAATAGATTTTTTTAGAAAGGAAATAGCTCAGCAAATAAACCTAATTGACTGTTACCATATTGTAGACAAGCCCGAGTGTTCGAGGAAATTTAAAATGCAAAATGAGAAGTCGGGAGTGAATGATTCAATGCACGTTTCACAGCAGACTGCTCCCGAGTCGATACCGTCTGTTCGCAGGACGTGGCGAAGCGAAATACGTTTCGCAAAAACTCACTCGACAATAGATGTGACGTCTGTGAAGATACTATGGCGATAGCCGGATAATTCCTCTTAATATTGAAATTTTATTGTGCTCCTTACAAAGTGTTTCAAAGCAAAATCAGATAAAACGGTATTATTTGTATATTTGCCCAAAAACTGAACACGAAGAAGTGGTAAATATTTAAGCTAGTCGTAAATCATCTTATCTCGAAAGGCTTGGGATCGTGCTCTGCACTGAAAGTATCTGACCGCCACTTCACTACTTCGCTCTTATTTTTGGACCATTTGTTTTCTTTAAAACGAAAATAAATCAATGAAGCTACAGAGAAAAGTCAAAACAATGGAGGTAGAAAGTCGGTAAAAGAGGACTGTGATGAAAATTTAACCGGTTAGTAACATGTGTAGTGAATGAATATGGTGACGAACAATAATAATAATGATAATATCCTGGGACATACTTAACGCACATATTGACCTAGCCCCAAACTAAGCGACGCTTGTATTATGAGTGCTAGACAACGATATAAATACTCACCTATATAGAGAAATACATACATATATAAATACTAAACATCCATGACTCGAGTACAAACATTCGTGTTCATCACACAAAGTTTTCCCCGAGGGGGATTCAAACCCGCGACCATTGGAACATAAGACAGGGTCACTACTAACTGGACCAATCCAGCCGACAAATACACTTGGATCGCATCGCACACAAGCACACACATACACTCTTGCATGTCTAACATAGTATTAAGCATGGAGTTTACGAAATAAACTTTTTATTACCTCGTGCGATATGTAGTCGGTCATGTCAGCGAAAGACTTCGGGACCGAGAGGCCGCAGGCCTCTCGGGTGTCCACGTAGTTCGCCAGGCCGTGGTCGCGGCTTCGCTGGATGTCCGCGGCTCGCAGATCACCACCCACCGTGTTGTTACGTCTGTTAAATGACAAATGACATGAACCCTTTGAACGCCAAGAGCACTGAAAGTTGCCATGCATCCGCCATGCCTACCACGTCAACTACACCTAAAGGCTAAAGTGTATTTTACTACAACAACAGCCTATTCACGGCCTACTGCTGGGCACAGGCCTCCTCTCATCACGATAGGGTTTTGGGCTATAGTCCCCACGCGGGCCCAGTGCGGATTGGAGACTTCTCACACATCGTTAGTCAGTTACTTTGATCGTGAATAAATGTATAATGAATCGTTTTAGTTTATTTTTTATTGATTCACATGTGACGTTCCATTTACATGCTTGGTGCCTGATTGAAAGCGTCGGAAAGGTTAAGTTTTTGAAAAAATATCGGCCAAGAAGTGAGTTAAACTCGCGTGGAGAGGGTTCCGACCCTTGATTATTTTCAATGACGTCATTTTTATACCGTTTCACAGGATAAGCTGTTTTATATGATGTATTTCAAATGCCATGGACTTCTTAATAATTTTCGTCTAATCTATAGGTCAATAACTATCCTCCGTATTTTTTCCAAAATTTTAGGTCCAGTAGTTTCGGAGATTTGGGGGGGAATGGTAATTTTTCGCCTATTTTCTTAAACAATTCGAAAAGTATGGACCAAAAAAGAAATAGAAAAAATATGTATATTTCAGAGCCTCATAAGAAGTAATTTCATTTGATATGTCACACGATATAGTTTGAAAAACTTCATTAATATTTCTTCAAATTTAGCCCCCAAAAATAGGGTCTATGTTTAAAACCATTTTATTTCGTTACACGTCCGACTCTGGGTCACAAACTTACATATACGTACCAAATTTCAATTTAATCGGTCCAGTAGTTTCGGAGAAAATCGACTGTGACAGACGGACGGACAGGCACACGAGTGATCCTATCAGGGTTCCGTTTTTACCTCTTGAGGTTCGGAAACCTAAAAGTTATTAGGCACTTGGACTTGCGATCTTAAACCACCGTCCCCAAATTTCGCCCGTTGCGCAGTTCCCTCCGTCCTCTCATCTGCTAGTATGAGTATGTATACTCGTATCAGCTACATGTTTACAATCATAAGCACCACGTAAAATATTAATTACCACGCCAAATATTTGAATTCTGAAAATTCTATAATATTCTATTCGGCAAAAGACATGGACAAATAACCTCACAAGTATGCAGGTATTATTTTGTTCAAAAATATTATATTTAAGCAGCAAATTAATATGCTAATCTTTTCCCAAACGAAATACCTAATTTTGTCAACACTACACTAGTGGTACATAGAACTTTTGTCATACAAAACTTAACACCAACCTATGATAATACCTATTCGGAAAAGCTATCTAAATCTATCGGTCAAACATTCACCCTAATAATATTTCGGATAGTGAGAGCATAAATATTCTCACTTAATGTAGCGGCATCTTCGGCTGAAGACTTCAAACGCCGCAAATATGCTACCCTGGGAAGCAGTTACATGTTTGTGGCTTTTGGGGTCGAAACTTTAGGGCCTTGGGGGCCCAGCGCACGTCGCCTTTTTAAGGATTTGTCCGCCCGCCTCATCGAGGCTTCTGGTGACCAAAGGGCTGGCCACTACTTCGCTCAGCGAATAAGCATTGCCATCCAGCGCGGCAATGTTGCCAGCCTTTTGGGAACCTTGCCGAGCGACACTGATCTGTGCCAAATTTTTCATTTATAAGTTATTTTTAGTTATTTGGGTTTGTGTGCTGATAATTAGTATGGTGTTTTATTATAATCACCATTACTGCATCATCACCATCATCATTAGCATCACCATCATCATTATCATCATTACCATCATCAAAAAAATCATACTTGAAAAGGAACTGCGTCATCTCGGTGGTCCAGAACTGATCGCTGAAGTCCATATTCTGCGTGGTCAGCCCTCGGGCCAGGTCTTCAAAGGACGTTCCGGCTTCGAGGATCGAGGGTCGATTAAACCAGTCGCTTATTCGGACCGCACTCATCAAATGTCGGCTTTCTGAAATCAACCTGCAAACAAATAAAGATACATACAGTCACAGGGCGGACACGGCCTATAAAAGCACGATTTCGAACACAATTCGAATGAAGTGTCAATGTTTGCGTGCGAGGACATCTCCCCTCCTCCCCTCTAAATAAGTGTGTACCAGTTCGTGAACCAATGATCCACTCTCCATCTCCGGATGAAACAAATGACGGTAAGGGCGAGTTGGGCGTGAGTTGCGCGCCGGCTAGATTCAGGCGGTTGATTCCGTGGCCATTCTGTATGTAGTACTATTAAATATTCTGCGATACAGTCGCCATAAGATATAGCTTAGCGGACGAGGTTCTTCATCATATACGAGTATGTTGACATGCACTCTAACATTGTCTCAAACTTTCGCGATACACACTCATATTAAACACACTATCACCGGGACTTAATCGCACTTCACTCTTCACTCACTCGTCACTTCAGTCTTCTCGTGACCACGGCCGTTGTATCGCGGCCGAAACGTCGAGGTAAAATATAAATAGTTTTTACATCACCCTTGGCCGTAAAGTGGGATTTTCTGCCCGCTACGCGGAGAGAAAATCTCACTTTTTGGCCAAGGTAAGACGTAAAACTTTTGACAAACCACGGGCGGTAATTCGTAAACCCCAGATCGCATATTTATGGCCTTTTAAGTCCCGGTGATAGTGTGTTTAATATGCACTCTAACGTTTTTAAACTTTAACGAAAATAAAATCCAATAAACCACTACAACCACAACAGGTTACTTTGAGTCCCACTGCTGGGCACACGCCTCCTCTCATCACAAGAGGGCTTGGGCTATAGTCCCCTCGTGGACTCAGTGCGGATTGGGGACTTCACACACATCCTTGAATTACTTGCAGATGCGTGCAGGTTTCCTCAAGAAAAGCTCAGTGGTAAATTCAAATTGAATTTTGCACATAATTAAACTCAGAGTTGCGAGCTGTCGGTTTGAGGATAATTGAGGCGGTTAATAGCTTTTGGCTGAAATGAAATTACTTCATCAATTTTGCCTAACTGGAGCGAAAATCGTAATAAAATTGCTCAAGTGTATCGAGATCTTATAAATCATTTCGGATTTATGATAAAAAACACAAATCAAGATGGTATTTGGTAATATTGAGAACAAGGTTAAACAGCGTACAGATTTCATTTGGGTTCTTAAGTTGCTGTCAGCTGTCACTCATATTATACCATAGTAGGTACTTATGTTAGCCGTAGCTCTGAGTTGACAATCCGTGTGCCTATTGGATGTGTCGACAGCTTCTTTGAGTAAATGAATGAGCGGTCAACTACCATTAGTTCCTTTAGTTTTTAAAGCTTTGAAATTGCTGTGTATGTAAAAATCAATATGACTCAATTCCCTTTATTTAATAGTATTCGCAAACGTGGAAAAATCGGGCCTTGGTATTTTAAAACCGCTTTACTTGGGAAAAGTGTGTTTGGAATGTCCTATAAAATATATAACAAAATACGAAATGGAATTTCACAAATAGCTGATGTAAGCATGTTCAAAAAACAACTTTTTGATTATCTTGTTAATAAGGCTTATTATTCACTAAATGAATTCTTCGACGACCATTATTGATTAAAAAGATGTGTGTATTTATTGCATGCTGCTGGATAGTTTTTAAGAATATTTTGTATGCCTGAGGGCTAAGCATAAGGATTCTATAACATTGTACTGTAACACCTTTAACACCTATGTCTTGACAAAATAAATAAATTGATTGATTGATTGATTGATTGATTGATTGAAAGCTACTGTATCAATGTGCCCCTCCTCTTCCACTGTCTTCGGTATATAAACCACGTATACTATATTAATACTTACAAGTTTAATACCTACTTTACAAGTACGTTCGCATCAATGTATATATGTATACATTATGAGATTTGACATTTTACGACATGTGAGTCAACGGTTTCGTGAAAAAAGCCGTGGTGGCCTAGTGGTTCGACCTACCGCCTCTCATGCCGAGGGTCGCGGGTTCGATTCCGGCTCGCACCTCTAAGTTTACTTACGTGCGAAATTCAATTTGAATTTACCATGAGCTTTTCGGTGAAGGAAAACATCGTGAGGAAACCTGCACGCATCTGCGAAGTAATTCAAAGATGTCTGTGAAGTCCCCAATTCGCACTGGGCCCGCAAGGGGACTTATAGCCCAAACCCTCTTATGATGAAGGGAGGCCTGTACCCAGCAGTGGGACGCAAATAGGCTGTAGTAGTAGAGTCAACGTTTTCGTAACGTTTGCTGAATTTTGAATTACTGTAGTGTTGTTTGAGGTTTTTTTTTGGTATAGTCGTTAGTTAAGGACAAAGATAATAAATGTAGGTACACTGAGACAAAGCGTCAAAAAATGATAGATCGACTCGATTGCTATTTCATTTAGTTTGCCGCTTCAGCCGGATACTTATTTTTGTCTTTGGCTTATACACATGTACTTATATCGTGACACTAAAGCTGGGTCACATTTTTTCAACAAGGAGACGAGTTTTTAGATACTGAGAAACAGTTTCGAAAAAAGTTTTTTTAAAAACGCTTATTGTCACGCACGCTCGGTGACAGAACTTTGGATTGGACACCGTGGAGGTGGGGACATATTACGTGTACGTTAGACCGGGTCTATATTATTTACGTCTATGAGTATTTTATTTTATTGTGTTTCTACCATTTTACCTTTGTTTTGTTATCCATCTGCTGCTGTTTTTGAAATGTTGAGAATGATTTTATCGGTCAAGTAACCTTTTTTCTCGCATGACCATATTTATAGTTTATTTATTCTTTCTGTAAGTGTAGAATTTGTGAATTTGTGTTAGAATGTCATGAGTCGTGACAGCAGAGCTGACAGCAATGACAGCGCTGCGATCATCGCATGCTACATTTACACGCGCGTTCACGAGCACGTTCAAAAAAAAAAGCCTGTTTACATGCATGTGCCTATGAATGTGACCGTGAATGTTCTGAGCATCGTGCGTGTAAACGTACCTTTTTAATATTAATTTTAACCTTTTTATTTCTATTTTGTTTTATGTTTTAATTAATTAACTTTTACATGTTTTTCTTTTAATGTTCGTGTCTTTTATTGTAGTGTGCGTATATTGTTTTATCATCTTCTGTGTTCTTGTACACTGAGCGGTCCCGACGGAAGATCAGCGTTGGCTTCACGGCTGACACATGCTGAGTCGGGTCCGATTCGCTTCCTCTCTTTTGTTTCTGTGTTTTTATTATATTTTATTTTTTTAATTTTGCGAGCGAATAAATGGTTTATTATTATTATTATATGTTACTCCGAATATATAGGGTCAAGCAAAACGTTGTGACGATATTTTACCCACAGAATCAGCTATCGCTTATAAGCATGTTTTTTTAGGTTTTTAATTTTTTTCGAGTAAGTAAAGCAAATTGTATGGCCCAGTATAAGATTGATAGTGTAAGTAGGTAATTCCTGAATCCCATAAATTTTTTTTTTACCTACCTATTCGAAAAAATTAAAAACCTAAAAAACATGTTTAGAATCGATAACTGATACTACATTGTCTCAAACTTTCGCGATACACACTCATATTAAACACACTATCAACGGGACTTAATCGCGTAAAAACTATTTATATTTTACCTCGACGACTTACCTAGAAGACTCTGGGCTGGTCTGGTCTTCTCGTGACCACGGCCGTTGCATCGCGGCCGAAACGTCGAGGTAAATTATAAATAGTTTTTACGCGATTAAGTCCCGTTGATAGTGTGTTTAAGATAACTGATATCGTCATAAAGTTTTGCTTGACCCTATAATATAAATGTACTCTTAAACGTACTGGAGGAATCCTCGGATAAGAGTGTGGAAGTGCCTGAAGGCGGCGGTGGCGTGTTCGTCCAAGACGGTCGGGTCAACGCTGTGGTCGTAGTCGTTGACGTAACTTGACACTCCGGGGTAGATCAGCTTGTTCTTTATCATGTTCTTGGTGCCTATACAAACAAAAACATTGGGTAAAATAAGTACCTTACTATCTTCAAAACTATCATCATCACCATCCCCGTTACCATCGTCATCACCATAATCATCAGCATCATTATGATTATCAACATCATCATCAATATCATCATTCATCATCGGATGATTATCTTATATGATCTTTTAATACAAAATCAGGCCCGGTTTAAAGCTCTATAAGATCAAATTGCAGGAATTGATTTCAGTTTTTAATTGTTATTTTTTTGCAGAACTGTCGAGGTTAGTTTTATGCTCGAACAAGCTATTGTCTGAGCATAAAACAATCATGTAACAAAAATACCTATCTGAAATTCCACAAAAAGTTTCCACGCATGTTAAAACGTTGTAAAAATACTCCGATTTATCCTATGTAAGTATTTTTGTCTATAACCTTCATCAACAATGACTTTTCAATTACAGACCACTCTAGCTCAAACTAAAGCTCTTATCATAATAGAAACGGCTTTTCAGAATCATACTAAAATCATATAAAATTTGCATTTCATCGACAACATCCCTAACGCTTGACGTTATCACCCCGTAAATAGGACTTAGTTTAGTGGAAAACATTATAGTAGCATTGTTTTATTTAATCAACTTGAAACTAAAGAAAAGTTGCATTTGCCGCGGCTGTATTTTCTCAATGAAAGCAATGTCCGGCCAGCACTCCTTCACTAATCTATATATCTATATCTATGTATATACATAAAACAAAATCGTGTCAGTTACACCACTTATAACTCAAGAAAGGCTAAACAGATTTCGATGATGTTTGATTTTTTAGATTTGTCTCCGCTCCGAATAGGATAATAACCATTGAAATATCAAAAAAGGCACGCAAAAAATTATGATGATTTTAAAATTCGCTTCCGCCATCTTCCGCAATTGACAGCTCACGTCACGCATGACTGTGAAGGCATTCACTGCCACCAACGCATATATGCGTTTTGCTGACTTTCCCGCAGTGCCTCGAACGCACATGTGCGTTGAAATGTTCCCTTAATGACAGATGTGGCCCCTGGCGAAAGTTCGTAAAAAGAAGTGGCAGTGAATGCGTTAAGTGGTACGAAGTTATAAATATAAACTACTTTCGTAGGTCGCTCCTTTTTGAACTAGTTTATTTTTCGAACATCTATTTCAAATTTACGATTTGGTATACGGACGCGCATTGTTTTGACTTTTGATAACGATTCGTACGAGAAACATCTCCACTCGTACTAATATTTCTTTTTCGTACCTTAGTTTTTAAAGTTATATCACATTCACCAGTTTTGTAAAAATACTTACATACTTCTGTGATAGTCTCTCCCTTTAATACACTTTGTGTTTCGTCTCCTGCTACCTACCTACTTATCTCCTACTTACTATCTACAGGCACATATTTTGTAGTTTCTATTTTTATCCCTTAATTGTTAATTTACCATCCTCTTCCAGCCCTTAGTGTTAAGACTTTTTGCGCAAATACAGGACTCCTCGTTTCTGAGCTTTATCCCCCTACAACCCAGGGAGCAGGCTTACGTACATTGTAACTAGCTTCTGCCCGCGACTTCGCCTGCGTGAAAGAACTATGAGTTTTTCCGGGATTAAAAGTAGCCCATGTCCGTTCCCGGGACTCCAACTATCTCCATATCGACTTTTATCTAAATCGGTCCAGCTGTTGAAGCGTGAAGAGGTAACAGACAGACAGACAGACAGAGTTACTTTCGCATCCATATTTATAAATGCGAAAGTAACTTTGTCTGTCTGTCTGTTACTTCTTTATGCTTCACCGCTTGACCGATTTACATGCAATTTGGCATGGAGATAGTTGAAGTCCCGGAAAGGACAGTGGCTACTTCTCATCCCGCAAAAACGCGCAGTTCCCGCGGGAACTCAATAATCGAATTCCATGCGGGCAGAAGCTATTCGTCCTACTAATATTATAAACGCGAAAGTTTGTAAGTATGGATGGATGTAGTAAGAGTAACAATACTCTTTCACGTAAAAACTACTGAATGGTTTTAATGAAACTTTACAATAATATAGCTTATATATCAGAATAACACATAGGCTACAATTTATAAAGATATTGTGTACTCGAAATACTAATCCTGCGCAGACGAAGCCGCGGGCACCAGCTAGTTTATAATAAAAGTTATTAGTTAGTTATAAGGATGTTGTGGCTCACCAAGGAATATGGGTAGGTATTCATAGTAGATGATGTGCTGGTGCCGCGCGATGTTCAAACGCCGCGCTTCCTGAAAGATGGTCTCGTCGCTCCAGTGCGGGTTCATGTGCGCCAGCCGACCCGCCAGCCGGTTGTGCTCACGAAGCTGGATGATTTGAAGAATCGTGAGCTGAGGGTTCTGGTTCATACGGATGTCGCCTGATGAGACAAAAAGGAACAATCAATAGTACATTCAGATGCGAGTGCGGAAAGTACGTCGTTTCTTCACGAGTAACAGTTACGACCCGTGCCGAAGGCGAGGGCCAACAAATACCGGCGTGTAAATGTCATTTTTTCAAGTGAGATGTTTGTTATGTAACTTGTCGCATACTAGATGCATTGCATACAAGGATGAAAAGGTGGTCCTGTTTATCGAAGGCTAAGTCAATTTTAAGTAGCGAATAGAGGTACTTATAAATAAACCATTTACTTTCACAAAGATTATAAACTGAATTGAGCTTTGAAGGAAAGATAGCTCAGATATTTTAAAGAAAACGATTAATCAAAACGCACAAAATATCTAGTAAAAATTTAACCTTTTTAACATTCAGGTTACTTTTAATAGTCAGGTTATTTTGATACTGAACTTGGTTCATATTCTATCATATAAGATGTACCCTTCATTGAACGAATTTCGCTTTTTCCAACAGGTAAAATAGGTGTTAACTGTCTTAACTACATCCCACAAAACCAGCTTAGCTGTATAGGTACCGGAGAGTTCGAGGCGCATTTGTGACTGTTCTCTCATTCTCATGTCTTAGACATGCAGAGTCATCATCATCATCATTTCAGCCGAAAGACGTCCACTGCTGGACATAGGCCTCCCCCAAAGCTCGCCGCTCAGACCGGTCCTGTGCTACTTGCTTCCACCGGCTTGAGACCTACCGACAGCTCGTCTCCCGGTTCGCAGAGTCATGATGGAACATTATTTATTTAAAAAAAACGGTTTTCTAACCAGCCAGGTAGCAAGGTTCGTTGGGCGACTGCGCGGACTCGCAGGTGACAGTGACGTTGGGGTCTTGGGGCGGCCATTCCCGCCCTCCCCTCACGACCGTCCGCATGCGGCCCTTGCGGTACTCCCGCAGGGGCGACGCCTGGCCCACGCTGCTCCCGTACACGTGCGACATGTCCATGTACGAAGTCACCGCTGATATCTAGATAAAATTTAAAAACATTAATCAAGGGTCTCGACTAATAATAAGTCTGTAGAAGAAGTCGCGTCTGAAACTTGAAAATTATAAAAGAAACTATCAAGTCGGGGTAACACAAAATAACGACTTTTAGAAAAATTGTCTGTATGTCTAGACATCTCTAAAGTAAAAAAACAATTAGAACAAAAAAAACTTTATTGATATTAAGTAGCTGAATGGCCGCGAAATCTAATTACTTATACTAAACCTCACTCCCCTAATCCTCTTAATACCCTCTAAAATAAAATATTCTCACAAGACAACAAACACGCCAATTCGTCACCCGGTTTTGACTTAATTATGTAATTATGTATTGTATGTATGAAATATCCAAACTATATTTTTAGCTGCTGAAACTAATGAAACGAACTATATAATACACTACTTAATAGCCAAGTGCATAAAGATGAAAATGTTTCACGCATAAGGATGAAAATGTTTGAAAATAATGACCAGAATTATTTTATTGTGAACTGTTTAAAAGCACACCAAAACAAACCCACAAAAGGGTTCATTAAAAATAAATCCTGTTATAATCCAATCGTAATCGGATCCGGTATCAGTCGTCAACCTCAAATGACATCAAAGCGCTGGGAAATGAAAAGTTAACCCCAAACGCAAACCCCGATTAATATTATTATTACTTTTGTCCTTCGCCTAGTAAATCTTACTCAAATTGCTGTCGAATTGATTACACAGGCCGATTTTCGAAATGTTTGACGTTTTGATGAAGAATAAGTAAAGGGCACGTCGAGGATATAAATCGACGTTTACCATCTACAATCTGCCGCTTGTCATTATGTTTATTTAACAAAACATCTGAGTTCCTGAATTTAGTTTCAATTCAATATTTATTATACAGCCACCTTTTCTGATGTTTTTCAATTCATTTACTCAATAGAAAATTAATGTAATCACGTTGATGATGAAATTTTAAATGTCCACATTGCCAGCCTTTTGGACTGTTTATTCTGTTGGAGCATAATTTACGAGCACTACAGTCGCTAAAGAATGTCTGTGTAAAATCTGCATAAACAAGTGGAACGTGAAATTTATTATTTTTACAAGAACCCGTCATATTTTCTTGGCACATTTTTAAGGTTACTAAGATTCCGCTGTCCGTCTTTCTGTCTGTCCATCTGTCACCAGGCTGTATCTCATGAACCGTGATAGTTAGGCAGTTGAAATTTTCACAAGTGATGTGTTTTCTGTTGTCGCTATAACAACAAATAATAAAAATCGGCCAAGAAGTGAGTTAAACTCGCGTGGAGAGGGTTCCGATCCTTGATTATTTTCAATGACGTTATATTCAACAGGATAAGCTCTTTTATATGATAGATTTCAAATGCCATGGACTTCTTAATTAATAATTTTCCTGTAATCTATAGGTCAATAACTATCCTCCGTATTTTTTCCAAAATTTTAGGTCCAGTGGTTTCGGAGATAAGGGGGGGGGGGGGGGGGGGAATGGTAATTTTTCGCCTATTTTCTTAAATAACTCGAAAAGATCTTCATAAGAAGTACTTTCATTTGATATATCACACGATATAGTTTGACAAACTTCATTAATATTTTTTCAAATTTAGCCCCCAAAAACAGGGCCTGTATTTAAAATTCATTTATTTTCGTTACACGTCCGTCTTTGGGTCACAACCTTACATATACGTAACAAATTTCAACTTAATCGGTGTAGTAGTTTCGGAGAAAATCGACTGTGACAGACGGACGGACACACACACGAGTGATCCTATAAGGGTTTCGTTTTTACCTCTTGAGGTTCGGAACCCTAAAAAATAAAAGAAAATAAATATATAAGTAAGGGGGCTCCGTTACAACAGACATGTTTTTTTTTCCGTTTTAATAGATAATAGTACGGAACCCTTAGTACGCGAGTACGACTCGCACATGGCCGGTTTTTTGAAGTCTTTGGAGCAACTTCGTTATAATAGAGCTTTAGAAACAGATCTCATTCATGAATAGATGTCAGTTTGTTTTAGATACTGTACCGGAGCAGCCGGGGCGGTGGGTTTGGTACATCCTCGATCCATGGTCGTGCCGGTTCTCACGAAGTTCATGCACTGGGTGCCGTAGGGGGCGTGCAGCGGGTCGTTGGGGGGGATGAAGATGGGTCGGCACTGCGGGTTGGTGGCCGCGTCGGGCGCCAACTGTCCGTCGTCGTCGCAGCAAGTCAAGGGTTCCCTATCTATAACATGATAGGTAATGTTTAAAATTAAATTGCAACTCTCTGTCAACCAGGCGCCTCGTTCGGGGCGCATTAAGGAACGTCAAAAAGTCACGGCGTTGAAACTTAACTTTAAGGCGCTGACAAGACCTAAAATTACTTTATTTAAACAGTATTTAAACGAAAACTATTTGATTTTGCAAGGCGAGTAAAATATAACTATTTTAATATTCACTTTATACTTAAAAAAACTTGTTATTTCGTAAAAAGGATTTCATGAAATCGGCTCGATGAAAAAATCCTATCCTATTTAAACAGTTCTATAAGATTATTTTTAACGCAGATTTTATAATTCAATACACTATTCCGTCACACTCATACCAAAAAAATTGCTAATTTATATTGTTCATGCAATGTTTTTTTTTAATCTGAATTTTTCTGATTTTCTACGTTTATCGCCCACATGCCGCGGTCGTCCTGCTCGCTCTCCCTCCAATGCAAACAGAAATTGTCCGCTGGGACAGTTGCCTGCCTGGATTGCTCAAGGTCATTTAGCTCTTTTCAGCGTCTGAATTTAAATTCCTGACCTAGATTAAAGTTCAATTTGAGTGCCGTGACATTTTAACGTTCCCTTTAGGTTCCATGAGAAATCTCTTTTGCGTTCCGAATGAGGCCCCTGTAAAGGCAAAGCAACACTACACACACGGTGATAATAATGAATGAGATGAAGAATAAGTACGTTTTACTTGTGCATAAAGTAAGAGGTACTATATCTATCTAAATATAAGTATTACTATCTCAATAGAAGTGGATTTTATTTTTATTTACAAGTACTTATGTCACATCGATGAATTTTTAGACTCAAAATTATTAAGACAGACTCTATTTGATAATGTGTATTGAATCCAATACCAATGAACATTGAAAATGTGTGATTGTAAAACGTAAACAAACAAAAGCGAAACACAGAAAAGTCAATTTAATTTCCATCAGCCGGCACCTAATCCCAAAATTGATACAGGTAAAAAACACAAAAGCCCCTAATAAAAAGGCAATTGCACACTTAAACAGAAAAGTCCTATTAATCAACGCCAAGCAAACAACACACTGGACGACCGAAACACGCACTCTTTAGATGTGTTTACATACTTACAATCTCGTTTACCGCGATTGACTTCTGCAATTTAAAATGTTACAATTTATTTGGAATCTCTTAGGAAATGCTATAAAAGTTGATGGTGGAAGTAATGGCGCAAGCGTAGCTTGGAACCAAAAACTTTCGAGACATTTTAAATTCAAAACTTTCTATTACTTAATACCAGGAGTCCAGGATGAAAAGTAACTAAAGATAGATATTTAAAACGATCAGTAATTATCCTCAGCCGCGCAATAACGTTCATTCAAGTTATTTGAATTTTTTTAGATATTAATTTCTTTTCTGAAAAATCTGACATGGAAATGGAAACGGAGTTTTGGGAGACTGAAGCTTTAAAGATCTTGTGTGCTGAATATTTTAATGTATTTCATATGTATATATGTACAAAATGTGTATAGACTAACGGAATCTACAGCTCACGGAGCCACTATATAGTATATTATATTTAGCGTATTGTTACTCAAGGAAGAAATTTGATTTACACATTTAGGTATCCTACAACATTTGTGATGAGGAAAATAATATTTGGGACATGAAGGACATGTCAAAGCTTTTGTCGTGTGAAGTTATTAACTTTCCCACCGCCTAAACCTCTTAACGTTCAGTAGACATAAAACATTAGTCTTGATTAAATGACAGAAGACCAAATTAGTGTGCTGCTTGAACATATCATAGGTTAGGTAATACTTCCCAGATTTCAAAGCAGCGCATAACGTTGGAATCTGAGTATTATTAAAACCATCCAGATGACGATTTTTCGCCAATTTGGATACGGACAGTTGAAATCGCAGATGTAATAGCATGCTCTAAGAAAACAAGGTCTGCCGATCCGGGTGACGCGTCACCCTTACATCAAAGTCGAGTTGCCACTTTATTGCAATAAAACAAAAATTAAGGAAATATTTTCTGCCGTTATAATGCAAAATGAATTATTTGCGCATTACAATTGTCATTAAAAAAAGTACTTGTAAGCAAAATGTGTACACAAAATGGGACAATCTAAAAACAAATGAACGTAATACTTTAACGAAACTCTCAGTATACATGGGGGGGCGGGGATTATTTTAATACACCACTTGCAACACACAGCAGTGTGAATGACTTTAGGGTGACACCCACACTACTACAGAATACCGAACTATCATACCTGGCGAAGTATATTATTGTATCTTGTGTAACAGGTAATTTTCGTGGATATATATGAAACCGGCGGAGTCGTGCAGAGTTGCTAGACACTTGTGATAAAACGTCACTACTACTACTACTACTACTACAGCCTATTTGCGTCCCACTGCTGGGCCTCCTCTCACCACGAGAGGGTTTGGGCTATAGTCCCCACGCGGGCCCAGTGCGGATTGGGGACTTCACACACACCTTTGAATTAATTCGCAGATGCGTGCAGGTTTACTCACGATGTTTCCTTCACCGAAAAGCACAGTGGTCAATTCAAATTGAATTTCGCATATAAGTAAACTTAGAGGTGCGAGCCGGATTCGAACCCCCGACCCTCTGCATGAGAGGCGGTCGAACCACTACGCCACCACGGCTACAAAACGTCACACGCTAATTTAAATAGTTCCCTTACAGCCAAATAAACATTTATTTATTTATCTAAACTTTATTGCACATTAGCAAAAACTATTACAAAAAGCGATCTTAATTCCATAATATAGGCACAATATTAGGCTTTTCTTAGGTTTTTCTGTAAAAAAAACATCTAAATAAAAGATAGATTGGCCAATGCCCACTCATCATGTATTTACACAAATTCTCGTATGAACTTAACTCTAATATGTGTTCATTTAAACTATATACTTAGAAAGTGAAGCAGTTGTATGGGGTTTTCTTCTATTATTAATTTCAATGTCTATAAAAATCACACTTCCTACGACCTAGGTATGTTTTGATAATTTTTACAGACAGAAAAGGTACCGATTCATACTGAATACCTCATCGTCGCAACGTGTGGGTACTCAAAATATCTCGTCCTTAGCCTTCATAGAAATATAGACGTAACGTATGTGGAACCGCTCCGCTCGTATTTTAGACCACCTCCACCTTTTTTATACCAATGGTATAGGCAAACGAGCGCACAGCCCACCTGATGGTAAATGGTCACTGCGGTCCATGGACACCGAAATCCTATGATCCCCCATTAAGACACCATAAGATCTCGAATGCGTTGCCTACCCTGAGGCCTAAGATGGAATGCGTCTGTGCCAATTTCACCGACTAACTTAACCCCCTACCGGAACACAACAGTGCGAGGACTGCTATTTGGCGGCAGGTTAGCGGGGAAAGACGGTGGTACCACCCCGGACGGACCCAGCACGAGGTCCTACCACTAACAAATTACCTATTCGCCCGAGTGTCATACAACGTTTTACAATGCATCATGTAAGAAAACATATAAAATATATATTTAAGAACTAAACGTTTTATTTTAACGATAACAATTTTAAAACACCCGAAAAAATAAAATTAAAAATACAACCTTGTAATTTTATTGTTCAGATCACTTTAGTTTCGACGCTATAGACATTTTACTTCCCCGCACATTACAGCGTGCGGGAAAGTAGTTCCTATTTTCATTCCCGCACAGTGTGCACAATCGTGCAGGAAAGTAAAACTTTCTGCGATAATGTTTACTAACATAAAGTGGGCTTTCTGAGCATATGCATTGTGAAAGTAAGTTTAACCTACATACTTAAATCACAGAACTCACGTGTCTGGGTGACGCCGGCGGTGAGCGACATGTCGTGCGCGATGATCTGGCCAAACTGCTGGGTGTTCAGGGTCCACACGGGGTCGACCAGGTTCTTATCGGGGAAGAGGGCCAAGCTCAGCGTGCGAGGGTTGGGCAGCGCCTCCCCAGTCCTGGATTTCGGCCACGCGCTGATTCCTGCCAATTATCATGAATATGATTATTAGTATAATGTATAGGTAAAACTTTTCCGTTACTGACTAACTGATGACTGTGATGACAACGCACAGCCGAAAATATTGTTCGTAGAAAGCTGAAATTAGAGGTTAGTACTTCGGTAGTGTAGGGGAGCACCATTTATTTTATTTTTATTTAATTTATTTATTTTCGGGGTAATAAACAATTGTACAATGTTATTTACAACAATTTGCTTAAACTTAAGAATGTCTACGGACAATCAACAACATTATCCACATATGACTACATGAGTTAAGTAGTAACCATCACCATCATGAATCCATACTATATCCATATCTAAATATATAAAACTCAAAGGTGACTGACTGACTGACTGACTGACTGACTGATATAGTGATCTATCAACGCACAGCCCAAACCACTGGACGGATCGGGCTGAAATTTGGCATGCAGGTAGATGTTATGACGTAGGCATCCGCTAAGAAAGGATTTTGCAAAATTCCCACGGGAACGGGAAAAAAAGGAATTTTTACATTTTAATGTTTAGGCACGTACGAAGTCGCGGGAAACATCGTAGAGATCTGAAATTTGGCATGCAGGTCCCTGGGGGAGCGTAGGGGAGCACTAAGAAAGGACTTCCCGAAATTCCCACGGGAAAAAAAGGGATTTTTACATTTTAATGTTTAGGCACGTACGAAGTCGCGGGAAACATCGTAGAGATCTGAAATTTGGCAGGCAGGTTCCTTGGAGAGCGTAGGGGAGCACTAAGAAAGGACTTCCCGAAATTCCCACGGGAACGGGAAAAAATGTTTTTTTTTTTACATTTTAAGGCACGTACGTAATCGCGGGGATCATCTTAGAGAGCTAAAATTTGGCATGCAGGTTCCTTGAGGAGCGTACGGGAGCACTAAGAAAGGACTTCCCGTAATTCTTACGGGAACGGGAAAAAATGGGTTTATTACATTTTAAGGCCCGTACGTAGTCGCGGGGATCATCGTAGAGAGATGAAATTTGGCATGCAGGTTCCTTGGGGAGCGCAGGGGAGCACTATGAAAGGATTTCCCGATATTCCCACGGGAACGGGAAAAAAAGGGATTTTTACATTTTAATGTTTAGGCGCGTACGAAGTCGCGGGGATCATCGTAGAGAGATGAAAGTTGGCATGCAGGTTCCTTGAGGAACGTAGGGGAGCACTATGAAAGGATTTCCCGATATTCCCACGGGAACGGGAAAAATGGGATTTTTACATTTTAATGTTTAGGCGCGTACGAAGTCGCGGGAAACATCGTAGAGATCTGAAATTAAATTTGGTATGGGGGTAGTTTATAACACTGGTCAACATATAGGCTACTTTTTATCCCGAGGAAATGCATAGTTCTCGCGGGAAGGCTATTGTAGAGGATTAACGTAGGAACTGGGTAAAGTGGGTTATTAAATTAAAAACAATGAATCTGTTACAGCAAATGTGGCGGCAGCGTATTAGGATGGCGCGCGCGAGGGCATTTTTCCCAACTAAAAACTTGACCTCTTGACATTGACAGCTCGCGTGGCCATCGTCGCGCTACCCTCAGATTTTCTTTATTTAACTACCCGCTACATATCAGGTGACAAGTGTTGCTATCCTTAATAATATCGTACATATAAACATTTTGACAGCCGTGTGTGCAAGTGCGTCGTCTACATTCTCCCCCGCGTGTCGTCTCGACGACACTAATCTAACACTGGTAGCCGTGCGACGCGCGCGGCAGGTCTGCGGTAGATGGCAGAGCGTGTTTGCACATCGACAACTCTTACACGACCGTCCCTACCGGGGTGCGTCTCTACGACGCGCCCTTTCGGCCAACAGTTTCGGGGAGAGTTCGGATCTACAATATAGACCAGATCTCCCTTCTGTAGTGATTGGTTCTCCTCGGCCCACTTCTGTCGAGGCAGAAGACAGGGGAGGACTTCCTTCATCCACCTACTCCAAAATAAATCCGCGAGACGCTGGGCTATACGCCACTGTCGTCGGAGACAGAGATCTCCATCGCAGAATTCACCCGGCACAGGAAGAACAGATGATGACCCGATCAAAAAATGGTTTGGGGTCAACGTTTCCTGTGAATTGGCATCCACAGAGACATGCCCCAGAGGCCGGCTATTGACCATAGCCTCCACCTCTGCTAATAAAGTCGAGAGGGTTTCGTCGCGGGGAGCCCGTTCTTTTAGAACGACTTTGAGAGCCGTTTTTACACTGCGGATCAAGCGTTCCCACGCACCAGCCATATGTGGGCTTACTGGGGATATAAAATGCCAGTCAATGCCGTAGGTTGAGGCGTACTCAAACAGATACTCCTGGTTGAGCTCCTCATATGACTTCTTTAGCTCTACTTCGGCTCCCTTTAGGTTGGTTCCGTTATCGGAATAGATTTTAGCAGGCCAACCACGCCTGGCAGCCATGCGTCGAAGCGCCATGATGAGAGAGTCTGTTGTCAGACTAGGAACGATCTCTAAATGCACGGCCCGCACTGTGAGGCACGTGAAGAGAACCCCATATCTTTTTTCACGTCGACGACCGACGGTCACTTCAAGAGGCCCGAAGAGGTCCACCCCACAGTGTGTGAACGGTCTCTGGTGATGCGACAATCGTCCAGCAGGCAGGTCTCCCATACGTGGAGGCTGTGGGGTCACTTTACGCAATCTACAGAAGAGACACCGTGAAGCTATCGTCCGGACGGTGGGGCGCAATTTTATCAACCAATATCTTTGTTTGATCTCATTCACTACCATTTCATTGGACGCATGTGCTGCACGCACATGGTAATGAGTCACGATCAGCTTGGCGATGTAATCGCGGCCGTCCAGGATTACGGGTCTCTTCACGTTCCAGTGAACCTCATTCGCGGCGTCGATGCGACCTCCCACTCTGATCAGGCTATCACTCCCCAAAATGGGGGTCAGAGAGAGCAGTCGACTGCGACTATCAACAAAATTATTTATTTTTAGTAATTCAATTTCGGATCGAAAACAGTTCTCCTGAGAATAACGTAAGAGCAACAACTCGGCTCGTTCCATCAAAGTCTTGTTAACAGCGGATATGTCGCTCCTTTTACATTTCTCGACAAACAACAACACAGTTGCCGTCGCGCGGAGTAAGCGGAGCCAAGAGGAGAAGCGAGTGGGATCGGGGACAGGTAAGTCAGGTTTACTACTGGTACTAACCACGGTATGTACAGTTTTAATTTCTAATTGTTCCGTACTAACGTTTTGTATGTTTGCAGGTTCTCGTGGCCATTGATCGGCGGGTAAGCGAAGAAATTCCGGTCCCGTAAACCATTCACAGGTGTTCGTAAGGCGGTAAGTATTATTCTTCGTTGAGACGTCAGCTATGTTTAGTTCTGAAGGTACGTAATGCCACTCCGTTACCATACTCAGGGAATCAATCTCGCCGAGCCGGTTCGCGACAAAGGTATTGTAATTTCGGTGATCATTACGTATCCACAACAAAACGGTAGTAGAATCTGTCCAATAAAATATTTTATCTATTGTTAATCTGTGTTCTTTTTTCAGGGTGTCGGCGAGGCGGCAGGCGAGTACCCCGGCCTGGAGCTCGAGGCGCGGGACGGACTGGGACTTCACGGGAGCCAGGCGGCTTTTATTCATTACGAATGACACGCCAATATCGCTCTTATCGTCATCATAATAAGAACGCCAGTAAGCCGTTGCCGAGATAGCCGAAGGCGAAGCGTCGCAAAATAAATGCAACTCCAATTTATGTAAACCCGTGTTTTTATTATTAGAAATAAAATACCACCTCGGAATGCGTAGCTCATTAATGAAGCTAATTTGACTGACCCATTCTTTGAAAATTACAAACATCTCGGCAGTCAACATTTGATCCCAGGTGATGTTTTTTTTCCATGTAGATTGTAAAAGTATTTTTGCTTTCATAGTGAAAGGAGCTAGTAAGCCGTAAATATCGTAAATAGTCATTACTATTCGCAATAGTTCGCGTTTAGTTGGCTTTTGTTTACATTCAAGAATGTCATCACTAACATTTTTAAACGTTAGATTAAAACCTAAGCAATCTGAACTCGGATACCATAACAAACCGAGAGTACGTTCGAACAACTCGTTCCCTTGAAAATTCAACCTTACGCATGACTGACTTAAAGCTTCTTTTGGCGCGACGTTGCATACATCGGGGCTATTAGACGTCCAGTTCGTGATATCGAAACCGCCCTGTGAATGAATATAGGTTATCTCTTTCATTGACTTTATGGCCGCCGCAGCGGTAGTGAAAGAGTCAACATAATCGTCGCAATAGTGATTAGCGGTTATCGCTTGTACTGAATCGGGCATCGTTTCTTTAAAACGTTCCGCATTCAAGTTTTTTACATATTGGGCTATAAACGGGGAACAATTTGCACCGAATATTAAAGAAGTCATCGCGTAATGTTTGACTTGTCCGTTCTGATGCCATAGAAAACGGAGTGCGTGCTGGTCTTCAGCTCGTATTTTTACACGTAAAAACATGTCACGAATGTCAGCTGAAATACCTATTTCATTTTCACGAAATCTCAGCATAATACCTATTAAGGATTCGAGCAAGTCGGGACCTTGTAATAAGTAATTGTTTAGACATAATCCGTCAGTACAGGCTGCGGCGTCGAAAACCAAACGTAACTTTTTTTTGTTCGGGTTATCGACGCCGAAGTGAGGCATATACCACACGCGAGGACCCCACTCGCTCGGGCTTAATTCGCGAGCGTAGTTATTTACAAAGAGATGTGCAATTCGCTCCTTGTAACGTTCTGCGAACCCAAGGTCGCGAGACATCTTGCGCTCGATAGATCGCAGACGTGAGAGTGCAGTAGGTAGCGAGTCGGGCATAACAGCGTCGGTGTCCTTCCACGGGAGACCTACTTCCCAGTGGCCATTAGTTAATTGCGCTGTACTATTTAATATCTCAATAGCTCTGACGTCATACCTGTTTAGGCGTGGTGGTGCCGCGGAGACGCCTAGGGCGTCCAGCTCGAAAGACTTCTGCACGAGGTCGCTCAGGCTGCGGTCGGCATTGTGCCGCTCCGCGCCATCGGCTCCCGGCGCGGGCGCGGCGGGAGAGGTCACGTGACATAGGGTGTGCGAGTGAATACTCGCAGCGTCAGCGGCGCGCGCATCTTCGGACCGGTTTTCATTGTTATCAATTAGTAAACAATATGCGGGAGATAACGCAGACATAAGACCGTGCACACACCAACCTAACGGAGTTAAAGTACCAAAGGGTTCATTCTTTTTACCTGTTAACAATTTTAAGGGTTTTATTAAATTGTAATTATCTTGCCCGATTAGTACTTTAGGCTTCAAAGGTTTAGTATAGTTAATTACAATATTTCTCAAGTGATGGTATTTATTGATTTTATCCATAGACATATTCTGCTCGGGCAAATTTAATTCTTTTATTTTTTGAGCACGAAAATCAAATAAATTACCGCTATTATGAGAACCACTTATACTACACCTTACAGTTTCTGATGTACAAACTATTTCGTTCTCCCAGGCACCACGCATACGTAATTGTTTCGATTGGCCAGTGAGACCAATCGAGTCCGCAATGTCACTTGCTATTAACGATACAGTCGCTCCGTCGTCGAGCATCGCGTACACTGTGACCGTGCCCTTAGGCCCGTGTAAGACTACCGGCACGATTTTTAATAACACTACCGAATTACACAATGAAATCGTGTTGTTTACACTTTGAACAGTTTGAACCTCACTTATCACGGGTTCGGCACTATTGTTCTCGGACACGTTGTGGACTCGCTCAGGGGGCGCGGGCGCGGGCACGGGCGGCGCCGCGGGCGCGGGCCAGTGCAGCAGCTCGTGATGCGGCAGCCCGCACTGTGCGACCGGACAGCTGGGCGCGGGGCACTCGTCGCTCTGGTGTCGCTCCACGAGACATTTATGGCACAAGTGTCTACTACGTATGAAACGCCAACGATCTCTTCGCATAGCCTTTTTGAATTTTGTACACTTAGGCAGGGCGTGATAGCTTCCGCGGCAAAATGCGCACTTTTTTTCGTTGCCGATTGTCTCGGCCGCTTCATTGGCCGGTTGCGAGTGCGCTAGCACGACGTGCCTACTGTCTTGATGCTTGCGTTCTTCAGGTTTTCTCCATGTATGAACGTGGCTTATACCTGCTATGGAGGCCTTCGTGGCTTCTTCGAATAGGAAGTTTGAAAACAACTCGAGCTTGGGCGTACTATCTTCCTTATGATAGGCGTACGCGTAGTCGGCCCACTTTGTCATTAAAGCCGTCGGACACTTTGCCATAACCGTATTCATTAGCTCGGGACTACGTAAATAATCGATTTGTTTAATCGCTCGAGCGGCGGCTACGTAATTCTTTATTTTTATAGAGAAATTCACAACTTCACTATGGTAAGCTGGTGGTAACGGTGATAGCTTTCTAAGTTGTGATGTTATTCTTTGTATTATCACTTCAGGCCTGCCGTATCGTAACTCTAAGGCATCCATGATGGTTGTCGCAGATGTGTTACTAATTAAAAGAGAGGATACTGTTTCTTTCGCTTCACCGCGAAGACAGGAACGCAATCTGCAGACATTCTCTGCGTCACTGTACTTACATACGGTGGATGAATCTGTGTAAGCCTTTTTAAAAGTTAGCCACTCCATTGGATCGCCGTAGAATGGTGGTAGCTCCTTATCCGTACCCATGCGTGGGAAAATGTGACGATTGCTGGCCTCGGCGGTGGCAGTGGTGATGGCATCCTTCAGTGCGTGAGCTAATTGTTGGATGTCGGTCGACGCGGAGGTGGCCGGGGCGGCCGTTGGCGCATCGCGCGTCTGCCCAGCAGTGGGCAGCCGCTCTGTAGTGACATCCTCGTGACTACGCTGTATCCATTCATCCACTTTGTGATTAAGGCTGGATCTGACACTTTTATTGCTGCATTGGGAACGTTCTAGCTGTAGTGCAGCGATATCAGCTGCTAATCGTTTCCGGTTGAGGTCGAGTTCTATGCGGGCGTTCATCTCTGCGGCCTCCAACTCGAGACGGGTCTTGCGTGCCATGAACTCTAACTCGCTGTCCTGTGTATGCCTGCTACTAGTCGAAGACTTTTGTTCGCGGACGTTATGCTGCTGCGGCAATTCGACCTTGACACTCTGTTCAGACATAGCTTGCGGTTCACTAGCACCACTCCGCACAGACGATATGGGTAAAATCGCTTGGGAATCGTCACCAAGCAACTTTTTGTGCCTACATCGATGGTTTTGTCCATTACTTCGCGCCTCGCTGCCGAAATAATCTTGCGCTGCGCCGTCGGTGGCGGCGTGCTAAACATGGCGGCGCGCGGCCGCGGCGATTCTGTCCCACTTTACACTATTCGATCGGGTTCGAAGACCAAAACTTTGTAGAGGATTAACGTAGGAACTGGGTAAAGTGGGTTATTAAATTAAAAACAATGAATCTGTTACAGCAAATGTGGCGGCAGCGTATTAGGATGGCGCGCGCGAGGGCATTTTTCCCAACTAAAAACTTGACCTCTTGACATTGACAGCTCGCGTGGCCATCGTCGCGCTACCCTCAGATTTTCTTTATTTAACTACCCGCTACATATCAGGTGACAAGTGTTGCTATCCTTAATAATATCGTACATATAAACATTTTGACAGCCGTGTGTGCAAGTGCGTCGTCTACAGCTATTAACAAATTCCACGCGGACGAAGTCGCGGGCAGAAGCTAGTTAATATTATAAATGCGAAAGTAACTCTGTCTGTCTGTCGGTCTGTCTGTTACCTCTTCACGCTTCAACCACTGGACCGATTTGGATGAAATTTGGTATGGAGATAGTTGGAGTCCCGGGAAAGGACATAGGCTACTTTTTATCCCGGAAAGACGCATAGTTCCCGTGGGAACACGATAACCGAATTCCACGCGGGCGAAGTCGCGGGCAGAAGCTAGTAATATAGTAAATGCGAAAATAACTCCGTCTGTCTGTTAGCTCTTAACGCTTCAACCGCTAAAACGATTGAGATGAAATTCGGCATGGAGATAGTTGGGGTCCCGGGAAAGGACATAGGCTACTTTTTATCCCAGAAAAACGCATAGTTCCCGTGGGAACGCTATAACCGAATTCCACGCGGGCGAAGTCGCGGGCAGAAGCTAGTAATATAGTAAATGCGAAAATAACTCCGTCTGTCTGTTACCTCTTAACGCTTCAACCGCTAAAACGATTGAGATGAAATTCGGCATGGAGATAGTTGGGGTCCCGGGAAAGGACATAGGCTACTTTTTATCCCGGAAAATGCATAGTTCCCGCGGGAACACGATAACCGAATTCCACGCGGGCGAAGTCGCGGGCATAAGCTAGTAAGTATATAAGTGCTACATTTAGGAACATGAAAATCTAGCGGAACAGTGGAGAATTAAGTGCTTTTTGTTGCTTTGTCGCGTTACTTTCCCGTTTAATTAACCTTTTTGCTGGTCACATATTTTTTACATGACCTAACACTAATTTAAAGTTACCTTTACTGACTACTACAATAAAAAACAACCTTCCGTAAAAAATCTTTAGCATTGAGAATTGTTTGCAGTTTTCTAGGTACGCTTTAATATACTTTAGGTAGAGCGCGTTATGTTCAAATTGGCGCTACGTTTACAATAGGCGTGGCTGATAATGAGACATGAAAAAGGGATAGCAGTGGGATAGAGGGACTAATAAACGGGATCCTCAACGTCCCCAAATGGGATTCAAGCAGTGTGCTTTCATAGGATAGGACGTAGATGATTTTGGTGTCAATTTCGAAGACTTCAGAGTTACTCATATAGTATTTTTTGGAAACTTTAGCCGAAAAATTTTTTTAAATAAAAAATTAAAACCGCCTTCAAACTCCGACAGACTGCGAAGTCGGTGTCAAGTGAACCGACCCAAAGAAATGATAATCATATAGTGAACTTGACATTGACATCGCAGTCTGTGGGCGGTTGAAGGCGGTTTTTATTTTTTATTTTAGCATTCGTCCCTCGTCCATCCCTTCAAACGCTTAGGTACTTGTAATAATAAACCGCCTTCAAACTCCGAAAGACAGCGATTTCGGTGTCAAGCTCAGTAAAGATAGTCAGCGCGACTTGCACCAACGCTACTAACCTCGGGTTAGCCTCTAACTCGAGTTAAGTTGATACGGCTAACCCTGAGTTAAGAGCTTAACCCGAGGTTCGCGGCTTGTTGCAAGTGGCCGTTATTGTCTTGGGCCAGTTCACTTCACTTCACACAGACTTGAAGGCGGTTGTCAATTTTTTTATTCGAATTATTTAGTGTGTACCGTTTCCAAGCATTGTTTTTATACGTTACGAAGAAATCGTAAGCATCTACTTATTAACAGTATGATTACGGTATTCACGAAATTGATACTAAAATCAGACGCGTTCCAATGTTATTGATATGATGAAATCGTCCTCATTTAATTTTGAAATGTTTCCCGATTTTCTCATGAAATAGGACTTGGGCGATTTTTGATTACAAAATTGATTACAGAAATCTTTTTCGGACTCGGTCAGTAATGAAGGAGAATGAAGATATGTTAGGTACAAACAGTTACCATTAATTACCAGATCTCTTAGGGGCCTTGGTAATAATAATAACAATACTACTACTACAGCCTATTTGCGTCCCACTGCTGGGCACAGGCCTCCTCTCACCACGAGAAGGCGTGGACTATAGTCCCCACGCGGGCCCAGTGCGGATTGGGGACTTCACACACATCTTTGAATTAATTCGCAGATGCGTGTCGTACGTTTCCTCACGATGTTTTCCTTCACCGAAAAGCACAGTGGTTAATTCAAATTGAATTTCGCACATAAGTAAACTAATAATAACAATAATAGGTACCAAAATATTGGCATATAATTTTATTATTTTAACAAACCACTATTACAAACTCAAAGCAGAGTAGAAGTTCAGGTTAAAAAAAATATCAATCGAACTTACCTATAATTTAATTAATAATGGCTTTATAATTGCAACAGTACCAGGGCCAAGATTTATAAAGATAAGTAAGGTATATAAAGAAGTAGATGTTTTTATAACCATCTATTTCTTTATATACTTACTAACAGACCTAAACATGCAATGATTATACAAAAAAATTACAGCAAGCATAGATGTAAGTCCATATTTGAAGACCAACTATAAAAAATTCCTACACCGCAAAAGATATTGCCGATTTTAATTCTCTATCCATTAAGCTGAATTGGATAAACGTGTCAATTATGTTCGTTAAGTTTTGTCTTGGACTAACTACCTAAACTAGACTAACTAAAGTTAAGACTTTTTAATATTCTATTCAAAAACTTGAAATTCAATCTATGTATTAGTGAAACTTTTCATATCATTGCTATTCGTTAGCTTCAACTCCGGTCATGCGTATTTTAGTTGAAGTTGATTTCTTCTTCTCTTTAAACAATGGCTTCTGTCCATGTGCAGAATTTGATTTTAACCTTCTTTTGTGATAAAAAAATAAAACCGACTTCAAGCTCCGACAGCCTGTGAAGTCGGTGTCAAGTACCTACACTATTAGATTGTCATAGCTTTGGGTTGGTTCACTTAAAACCGACTTCACAGGTTGTGGTGTGTTTAAGTCGGTTTTATTTTTTTATTTAAAAATATTTTTTCGGCTGCATTGTCCAAACATGGATTCAACGGGACGTGAAACGTCGTGTCGTACACGACACGACGTTTCCCATCGCCCATCCCATCATCAGAACTGAACCAAATTAAAATAGTACCACCTTTTGAATAAATAAGAAAAACCGGCCAAGTGCGTGTCGGGCCACGCGCAAATTATAGGGTTCCGAAGTTGAGGATGCCCAGAGTACCTTTCTAAGACTTATTAGCATCTAGCTAGCCTGTGGTATGACGTGCCCGCCCGACGCCCCTGCCGCTCGAGAAAAATCATCATTATAAGTTGGTCGACTATTACTCGTAAGTTTGTACAGCCTACTTAGCTGTGATAGTTTTCCTTTCAACTACGTTTACCTATTCAACGATATGCCGCACCATGGGGTACGCAAGAAAAAAAAATTACATCCCCACTTTACGAGTAGGGGAGGTACCCTATAAAAAAATATATTTCAAAATTTTATTGTACCACTTTGTCAGCGTAACTAATATGCATATTCATGCCAAATTACAGCTCTCTAGACCTAATCATCTCCGAGCAATAGTGCGGACAGACGGACGGACGGACGGACGGACGGACATGGCGAAACTATAAGGGTTCCTTGTGGACTTCGGAACCCTAAAAACGAATCATCGAAATAGGTTCACAATTTTATTGACGAAATTATATTGCGTGGTCATAAATAATAAAAAAAACCGGCCAAGAAGCGAGTTAAACTCGCGTGGAGAGGGTTCCTGCCCTTGATTATAATAATAATAATATTTTTTATTCAGTAGATAAGTTGATTTTGTTGTTCAGTTTTGTAGATTATTTTCAATGTCGTCATTTTCAAACCGTTTCACAGGATAAGCTCTTTTATATGATAGATTTCAAATACCATGGACTTCTTAATAATTTTCCTGTAATCTATAGGTCAATAACTATCCTCCGTATTTTATCCAAAATTTTAGGTCTAGTGGTTTCGGAGATAAGGGAGGGGATGGTCATTTTTCGCCTATTTTCTTAAATAACTCGAAAAGTATTGACCAAAAAGAAATCAAAAAAATATACTTGAGAATCTCATAAGAAGTACTTTCACTTGATATGTCACACGATATAGTTTGAAAAACTTCATTAATAATTTTTCAAATTTAGCTCCCAAAAATAGGGTCTTTATTTAAAATTCATTTATTTTCGTTACACGTCCGTCTTTAGGTCACAAACTTACATATAGGTACTAAATTTCAACTTAATCGGTCCAGTAGTTTCGGAGAAAATCGACTGTGACAGACGGACGGACAGACACACGAATGATCCTATAAGCGGGTTCCGTTTTACCTCTTGAGGTTCGGAACCCTACAAAACAAATACTTATCGCCTACCGCGTCGAATTGAGCACCTCCTCCGTTTAAAACAAATATTATTCAATTTCATGTGGGTCGATTTTACATGTAATATTTTAAGAGAACAATTTGACATCGCAATGATAAGTGAGTAGAGGTAAGTGCACCAGCGGGATAACTGCACCCACCACAAATACCCCAAGTAGCAAACAAGAATAGTGATTAAATCTTACATATCTTAACTTTATCTTAAATCAGAATTAGCTAATGAAAAAAAGACTCCGTTAAGTCATTTTAGTCTTTAAAACTAAATAGTTTTAAGCTACCGCTACTTTAGCAAGTTAAGAATACCTAAATCCTAGTTAAGTATTTTAAAAACCATTTAGTATTAAGTGCGTCCACACTTAAGTCTAAAAATGATTCTTTTACTCTACTCAGATTATTTCAAGACTCACTAAAGACTCAATGGTATAATCAAAGTATCAGTTTAGAATTGCTAAGTAAAAATTCAATCTGTAGACAAACTTAGATGATCGTAACACTATAAGTTCTAGAAATTGCTTTTGTAAAGAATATTTTATTCTTTTATCCCTAAATTTAATAAGCTTTAAGTAAAAATAAGCTTAACGGGACGCTTTTCGACAAAATAAACCAAGTGAAAGATGGATGAAATTAAAAAAAAACTACTTCAAAAAATTTGGTTTTCATCATTCGGCGTGTTGCGAAATATAGAAAACTAGCTTTTCCCCGCAATTTCGTATGCGCAGAAATATTAAAATGAAAAATCCCGTTTTTTTCCCGTTCCCGTGGAAATTTCGCAAACTCCTTTCTTAGCGTATGCCTACGTCATAGCATCTACCTGCATGCCAAATTTCAGCCCGATCCGACCAGTGGTTTGGGCTGTGCGTTGTTAGATCACTATATCAGTCAGTCAGTCAGTCACCTTTGAGTTTTATATATTTAGATTAACCTCAAATTGTGTGCGGTGCAAGTGATCAGTGCTTCAAATATGTTAACAGTGAGACATCTTGGAGTGAGATTTCAGTGTCTATTACCCAGTAGCTATTATAAATAGATCACGAGACAGTAGAGGATACTTAAAGCGTCAAATTTGGAAATGGAAGTAGCGGACAGCAGTGATTCCGATTGCACGGCAATTTACGATCTGGGGACACGGCAGTGCCCCTGCCAAGACGAGTCAACGGAAGCGTAGGGCATTATATCTACCTTGTCTACCCTGTCTTATGTTTAAAACGTTTTGTCGTATTTTCGTAGATTCGGTCTGGCAATTGCTAGAATATATTTTTTTTTAGTATGGAAATATGGTTTTTTTTTTGTATTTGGCCAATTAGCTGAATAAGTGATTGAATCCATAAATAAAAATAATAATAGGATAAAAAGTAGCCTATGTCCTTTCCTGGGACTCCAACTATCTTCATGTCAAATTTCATCCAAATCGGTCCAGCGGTTGAAGCGTGAAGAGTTAACAGACAGACAGACAGACACACACGAGTTACTTTTGCTTTTATAATACTCGTATTACTACCTTCTGCCCGCGTAGAATTTGGTGGAACTAGATATGCGTTTTTCCGGGATAAAAAGTAGCCTATGTCCTTTCCCGGGACTCCAACTATCTCCATACCAAATTTCATCCTAATCGGTCCAGCGGTTGAAGCGTGAAAAGCTAACAGACATACAGAAAGACAGACAGAGTTACTTTCGCATTCATAATATTAATATAGATAGATGTATAACTAGTAAAACTTTAGATTTTATTAATATCTAAAACTAGCCGATGCGTGCGACTCCGTCCCGCGTAGACGTAGAATTTGCGTTTCCGATGATTACCTACACATAATAGACGGTTAGTTATATTGAAAGTATTGAAAAACTCATTTGACCCGTGAAAAACCCGTTCCCGTGGAAATATCGGGATAAAAAAAAAGTGTTATTTCCCGGTTCTCAAACTATATAAAACTATCTCCATACCGAATTTCATCATAATCGTTCCAGCCATTTTGTCATAAAGAAAGGACAAAGAAACAAAATTTTCCTTTCTTTTCTTTAAAACATCTTATCTCATCAGCTAATTGGCAAAATATATTAAAAAAAACACTAAACGATTATAGCCATGCGTTTGAAACTATGTATAATAAAGGTACTCTATAGTCATAATATAACTACTCAACATTTCGACTTTCTAGCACTATCCATGACGAATCTTTAAAGGTACCTATGAAAATACGATTAAAGGCTTTGAGAAAAGGTAGGTGTGCCCAGCGCTTCTGTTGACTCGTCTTGGCGGGAGCACTAGCGTGCCCCCAGACATCCCATGAAAAACATTTTACCTATCTAAAATGCTACGTAGGTAATGTGTGGCCTCTTAGATACTTACTGCCTAAATATTGCTTGCACTGTACAAAATTTTAAAGATATCATTGAGAACAAGCGTGTCGTTCAAAAAGTCAAAATGTGGGGCTTGGTCGTTTCGTTACTCAATTTTAAGCACAAAATTCACGCCAGGTTAGCTTTCTGTTGATAAACCGCTATGAGTGTTTGCGTCACTGTCACTAAACGGCCTGGCCCTACATTTTGACTTTTTGAACGACACAGCTTGGCTCCCCATCAGATCTTATATAACTTCTTCGCAGCGCAAGCAATGTAGTATACTCGTATTAGTAGGTACTCGCTTTGGCATGACATTACATAAAAATGTTTTTGGTGGGATGGTTCTTCTTGCATAAACAATACCGTAAATTTGACGGTAAATTGTATAAACTAAATCAAAGTTAAGATTATTTAAAGTCCATTAAGAATTAACTAGACCTACACTAATTCGATTTTTAGTATAAGTTAAGTATCATTTCTCTAAACCGGTACTACTCCAAATGCAATTTGTCTATACTTTATCTAAAGTAACCTTACAAAATCAGTATTGTCTAAAGTCATACTTCGTTAAGAATAGTAAGACTTAACGCCATTTTGCACTTTAAGTTAGAAAAAATATTGAAAAATTCCGACGCTAAATCATAAAAAATAAAGTACATTGAAGTTAGATTTTTGTTTTAACATGTTAGTGTTGTGTTAGTGTTTGTGTTATATCTCCAACGTATACGGAAAAGTAGTATTCTGCGCCGTATGTAAGTAAAATTTTCATTTAGCAACAAAATATTCCAAATATTTAGTGCTTATTTTCCAGTATTTTGTAAGCCCGTCTGTTTTATAGCACTTTCGATCAATTTTACACGATAAACAATCATGCGTTATAGTTTTCAAGTACCAATAGGGACATAAAACGGTATTTTATAAACGTAAAAAATAGTTAGTTAATCGCCATTTCGATAAACCTACAATGAATTCTCTTTTAGGTAAAAGAGTTCGCCATGTTTTCTAAAATAACAATTCCATAAGTAAAAAAAGTTTTAAAATTTTCTTTGTTAAGAGATGATCGAATTAGTACAACTCGGTGTTAATAGTATTAAGTAAGTATTAAAGATATCTTTAAGCTTATTTTTTGGTATTAAGTCAACCTTAAAGATATCTTGAAATCGAAGTTAAGAGATCTGTTAAGCCCTCAGTCTTAAGTAGGGTTAAAGTCTGTCTAAAGAGTAGTATTAACTCTTTCTTAAAATTGACTTAAATACTGTGCCCACTTTGTCTTAACTCAGTCTTGGAGATATCTTCAAGATATCTTGAGGGACATAATAGTTTTAGTGAAGACAACTGATAGAATTAGTAAAATTTTCTTAAAGATATCTATAATTCCTTTTTAAGACACTTGATTGCTACTTGGGACAGTACGTATACAGCAATTCTTCGCCTAAAACAAGCTCTTACATCAAAGCTTTCCATCTTACATTAAACTAAAAGACTGTTCAAGTCGATATATTTGTTTAGAAGTACGTACAGGCCGCGCTGGCACCGACTGACCTTATACTACAATTTGTTACTAACCGTCAGCGTAATTGAAAGGCAAGAGTCGTCCATACGGCGTTTGGGCCCTGCCCCACACGGGCCTCCGGAGGTTGTTGCAGGACCCATCGATGCTTCGGTACCGGGACTTGCCACACAACGGGGGCGCTTGGCCACAGGTCAGGCTCGCTATATCCACGCCCGACCCCAAATACGGTGGCGGATTGCTGAAACTACAATAAATCGTTTTAAAATACGAACTCGAAGGTCTCAACGTAAAGCTCGCTATTTCTAAAGAGCAAGGACGAACGAAGGTCGCTGCGAATTGAAAGATTGTTCAAGAAATAACTTCGCAGAGATAATTTCGTTTGCGTTTCTGTGCATATTTCTAAGTTGAAACTACATATTTACTGTTCTCGTAAGCGACATAGGTAAGTACTTTAATTCAGGAGAATTATAGAGAAAGCAAATGTGTAAAATTCAGGCTGTAAGTTCTCTATGTTGGTGAGTTTAGTTTATGTTGTCATGTAGGTATGTAAATTATGCACGCGGTGTTTGTACTCTCTTTAGAATTTGCTACAGTGTTGTTATAAAACGTGGTCAACATGCGACGTGCATTGTGGTCAAAAGAGAAAATTATGCTTAAAACGTACAAACTAGAACCCAGGTCCGAATTTTTTCGCTTACCTCGCAAATTCTTATAGTACTTATCAAAGGGTTAGAGGTACTTGTTATTCTGAAATATTAAACTTTTGGTAACAAATGTGCAAAGTTGAGCCTTTGTTCAAATCAAGAAAACAATAGTTACTTACAATGGAAAATTCGAAACGTCTCGTATCTTTCAATCTCATTACGTTCGAACATGATTTTTTTCCAATGTCGAATATTGAATAAGTTATTGTGCGGGAAAACAATTGAATTATTTATGAGGGTATGAGCTGTTAGCCACAAATGTACAAATGCCATAGTAACCTATAGTAGTCTGATTCAAATCCAGCTCACACTTCTTAAGTAGTATACTTGTGTGCAAAATTTAATTGAAATTTACCACTCAGGTTGATGAAGGAGAACATCGTGTGGAAACATTTGCATTTGCGAAGTAATTCAAAGTTGTGTGTGGAGTCCCCAATCCGCACTGGGCCCGGGTACTATAGCTATAGCCCAAACCATCTCGCGATGAGAGGAGGCCTGTGCCTAGCTGTTGGACGTAAATATAAACTGTTATGTTACAAGAGTGAGTATAACCTTTTTTTTGCTGCAACGATGTGGTGTGCTGCGGCCTCCAATTTCGAGCTGTCAACAGATTGCCTTTAATCACAAATTCCCATGCAACAAACAGTTAGGTGCAATATTACAAGTGCATTGCCGTGGACACAGCTGGTGTTAACTTTCTTATTATGTAATACGTGTTTACGATAACGTTAACGTTAAAGTCCTCTTTGCGGATATGGTCTCTTCATAAAAATTGCAAACGAGTACTTAACCTCAAAATGATCCTCTTACAAACACAACAGTAAACATATAAGTATATCAACAATAAAAACAACGTTGATTTTATTTATAATTTTCGCAACAAGTGATCTGATTTCGTTTTGCGAGCAATATGAAATTAGGTGCAATCAATTTAAGAGATATGGAATAATTAACTGGAGATCAACACGGAAGCAACGTTAAACACCTGACTTAGAGTAACACCAATTTGTGTCCACGATATATCCTTAACCTTTATAATATAATAGGGTTCAAATTTTATTGGTCCCACACAATGGTTTATCCTTAGGCATTAAGAGTCCCCAGTACGCACGGTGTTTCTCAACTTTTCATACAAACGTAGTTTCGCTTTCATTCCTAAATTACTAAACAGATTGACTAGAAACTTGGTACACATAATAAAATCATTATTGTTAGTGTCCGAAATCAGTAAATGTCGTGGTAAAATAAAACACAATTAAGTTACAGCCAAAAAACTGAATTTTGAAAGTTGTATGGAGGAAACTAAAATGGTCCGAGTTTCTTTGTTATTCAATTTATTACAATCAAAGTATATTTTGGACACTAATATCTCTGCTCATCTATTACTTGTAAAATTTGGTGCCAATCTGATAAGTAGTTTGCGAATTAAAACTTAACAACGTTTGTATGGAGAAAAGAGCGTACCTACTGGGAACTCCTAACCAAAAAATATAGTTATGTACAATTGCAAAAACACCATAGCCTGTATTTCGGTGTAGATACAGGTAGTCGAACTGAGTAGATTTCAATTCCACCATCTGCGTCAATGTCATTTCAGGATTGTAGCTTTGTAGGTAGTACTTGTGAAATGGAAACCTTAATTAATATATCTTGTGTACTGATTTATATTTCTGTAAAGTAGTTGACTTTTTGGCCGAACTGTAATTGTAGTTGACTCAATTTATAATGAATGGTGGTCTGCTCAGTGAAGCAGACTTGTGTGCGTTGTGGCAGCCACCTGTTAGCATGTTAATCGTTGCTTGGGGTTCGGGCATGTTGATCAACAAAGTAAATGTTAGGGATATTTACATTAAATTTTGGTCTTAGGTATTGTTCAATGACTTGATATATGTTACGGGTTCTGTATATAATGTACCTTCTATGTATTGAAGTCACCTGTTACCAAACGATAAGGACAGGTAGGTAATGTAAGTTAAAATATTCACATAAGAACAGCTACTTATCAGGTAATTACTCACCCAAATCCCTTGACAGATAACCTGGTCTGTATTGGTGAATACTCGTAGAGTCTGTCCAAAGCATAGCTGATGGGCCGTGTTGGATTGTCTTTTTGTAGCTGATATACCCGTCCGCCATCTGTTGGTAGTCCGAGGTATATTTGTGTATGTACCGCGCCACAGAGTGCGAATATGGTCGCCAATGCTCTCGCCATGGCCCCTGAAACAAAGACAAAAACTTAAAACAAAATTGTTTGCAAACTTTGCGGCGCGCATTCAAAGCGAAACCGCATTTTCCCCCAAGTTTTATTCTATAAAGGCTTTGGAATCTTGAAACCTGATGCGCATTTCAAACGGTCAGAAAGGACCGTTCGATATTTTCGCTTTACATTCAGAATGGATTTTTCTGCAAAAAATATTACTCATCATTTAGGTATACGTAATAATTGAAGTATTAAGTACTTCAACTTCGTCTATCTGCCTGTTTGTTACCTCTTCGCGCTTCAACCGCTGGACCGATTTAATGAGATGAAGTTTAGTCCATATCAAACATGGATATCTCCATAGATATCCCGGAAAACGCATATTTTCCGCGGGAACGCGATAACCGAATTCCACTCGTGCGAAGTCGTGGGCAAGTATCTAGTTACTGTTATAATATGTGTATGATATTGTGTAGGTATATTGTAAAATTTTCCTTTGACTGGAATTAAGTATTAACCTTAAATATAAGATCCAATATTAAGTTTAAATACTCATAATAATTAATTTATTTATTTATTTATTTATTTATAAAAGTTTAACATGACCTTACAGCTAACGTCAATGCGTCATGAAACCAAATTAAAACTATTTAGGCGACGAAACGGCGTGGCTCCGCTGCGTCGTCATCTCCGGTGTAGGATTCGGTAGGTTGCCCCGGAACCGTCGAAACACGACACCCTTCGGCCAGAAGTCAGCACTCTCGATGTTCTCCAGCAGCGGCCGCGGCACGCGCACCACAAAAGAGCTGAAGTGCACGTAGTGGCGCGCACGCAGCGGGAACACCCTCAGGGAGAAGCCGGTCTTCTGGCGAACATACTCCGCCAAATCATCAGCCGTGGCGGAGTAATGCAGGCGCGAAACATATAGCGCCTTGCTCGGTGTGGCAACGTGCAGACCAGAACCAACCGGTTCTGCAGTACCATCTTGGCTCTTGCGCGGCTTGCGCTTCCTCAACAACGTAGTGAAACCCTCCTTGTCCACATTGGTGTTAGGGGGCTCCTTTGGAGGAACCAGAACTTCACGCGCCAATGAACTTTTTACCAAATGTGACTTTAATCTGCCCCTGTAATAACCGGTTGGCCGCAAAAATTGAATCTCCTTTCCACAGCCACCAGCTAAATGGGTGACGGATGAACGAGCACGGAATTGCAGCTTCACTAGTTTTGTTCGCTATAGCAGTTGAACTAGTAGTAGGTTGTACCTACGAGGTATATAAGATATATGTATATTGTTTTGTGATGGAAGCCAAACATGCGAGCATTTAATCTCCCACAAACGTGCGCCCTCCCCTTTGTGATTTGTTATGAACAATTCTGAAATACGGTGCATGCTCCGTCCGTACAGAAGAAATATTTTCAATACTTTTCGTACCTATTGCCAAACGTACAAAGGAACGGAAAATCAATCGCTTCTGAAGGCATTTAATGAATAGAAGAAAGGTACCGATTCGGAAAGTTCATTAATAAATTGTAGTCTAGGCGATATTACGAAAACGTAAAAATCGAAGTTTACAATTTTTGTACATCCAAATTGACGCTCCGTGTCTTGTTTAATAAGCAATTAATTAGGACGTGAATCGTAAACATTTTATCACCTAAGAAATTAAAGTAATTTTACAACCATATCGTACAAGCAATATTGCAAGTATTACAAGTATTACAGCCTGTATGTTACGTAAACAATTTTGTCTACCTTTTTTCTTGTGGGTATTCAATAAAGAATATTCTATTGTAACATACCACCATAAGTTAAATCTAATCCTTATCTAACACCAATCTTTACTTTACTAGTCAATGTTTGCTTAATCGATGTTTTCACGGAAGCTTGTCTTTGCTGTTGTTTCAAACGTTTCAGGAAGTGGGTTTAGACAATATTTAACAAGTGACTTTTGACATGTGCGTTGATAAATGAAGGCTTTATTTAGTTCAAGGCTTTTATTAATGGCACGCTTAATGCAATATGCCACACTCATACATTCTTAAACGGAAATTCGAAAACTTTTAACACGGAAGGGGGAAGACAGCCGGTGAAATGTATTTCCATACTTAGAGGAATTTCATGTTAGGCCTTTGGCAACGCATTTTAAATCTGATGTCCATGGACCACAGAGGCCGGCTTACCATGAGGTCGCCTGTTAGCTCGTTGGTAAACGAACAACATTTAACATAGTAAAAAATATTTGTGGATTTGCTGGTTAGATTTAGATGAAATTTGGTATGGAGATAGTTGGAGTCCCTGGAAATTACATAGGCTAGTAAGTAAAAACGCATGCGAACGCGGGAACGCTATAACCGAATTCCACGCGGGAAAAATCGCGAGCAGAAGCTAGTTCGGAATAAAATCATTACCACATTTATAGGTAGGTGAGCAATTAGCATACAAACGATGAGGTTTCAAGATAATTTGGCTTCACAAAATCCGTCGTATAGTGGATTAGGGTAAGTGTTCCGACACTTACCCCAATCCGTTATAGGTACGTACCCATATCATGGGCGTTTGACACATTACTCGGACCCGCTCAATAGGTATGGTATATTATACCAATACACCATGTATTTAAGCCGTCACTTATAGCGATCAATAACAACCGATACTTTGGGCCCCGACCCCTATATTCCAAAACAAAAGTTTTGGCTACGGACGATTTAAATTTGACAGATTGTCTATGGAGCAAATGTAAAATTTAAACAGTCCGTGGCCAAAACTTTTGTTTTGTGAATTCAACGAGGCGTTTTGTGAATATTGAAACCGCCGAGACAACCAGATGTAGCTACCTACAGACCTGACAACATTTCTTGCTCAAAAATTACTCTCTATATTGAATCGCGTACTAAATGAAACGTAATAGGCGTTTATGATATACAATCTACTATTGAAGTTCAACTTTGTATATGTATACGTACATTTATTGCCAAAGGCTCTACGAAATTCAAATTTAAATTCTTACTTCCTACTAACTGAGGAACGAGAATAAAACAGGTATTTTGGTAAAAAAAAATACTAATCCTACTATTACTACTACTACTGCAGCCTATTTGAGTCCCACTGCTGGGCACAGGTCTCCTCTCACGATGAGAGGCAAAAAAAAGGAACATTTAAATTTAACCGATACCTAACTAAATCTGGCATAAATTGGAAAACTGTCACATATTGCTAACCTTTTGATTAAATCGGTCATGTTTCGAATAGTTTTAATAAATCGTAGCAGAGAGAACGAAACTGTCCGGACATTTCCCATGTGGATCGAGTGAATCAGAGATTTAAACCAGACTACGTACGTATGCATAAATATACCTATATAACTGAGAGTGAATGGAACTCCAGCAGCGGAGTTGATACTAGAAGTGACCAAAGTTACCCCTCCAGTATATTTCATATAAAGTCTTCAACGCCAGTGGATTATGTGGTACCTATCACAATATATCATAATATGAATAATGGATAGTCAGATAAGCCTATTTAAGTTCCACTGGGCACGAGCCTCCCCTCCCATCACAAGAAGGGTTAAGTCGCACGAGAGTACTCAGTGCTGATTGGGGACCTGACACATTATGTTCGAATTTCTTCGGAGATACGTGTAGACTTCCTCACGATATTTTTCTTCGCCAAGACGCTCAGTAAAGTAACTATCTTCCACTCGGACGGACGTTCAAGTAGGGATAGAACTACCAGCCTGCATGAGAGGCGGTAAGTGGTGTCTAACCACTATTGTACAACCAACGGCTTCAAGAGTAGTAAATAGAAGCAAATTTTATACATTACGAGTATGTATGTAAGTATATCAGTCTATGACTTTTGAGTTCAATTGACATTTGTTTACATCGCACGAAGTTCTCATTACAGGATTTGAACTCACGCCCACGACCTGCGAATCCTGCGATATTGAATAGTGAATTTAGTTGGTAGTGACCTCAAAATAAAATGCTATCTTTCATATTAAGTTCCAGTACGACAGTTAAGTTTCAAAGCAATTATAAATGCCAAATAAATGAAAATTCCCGACCGCACTTCAATTGATTATGAGAAAAACAAAAAATACACCCTCACATCTGTCTTTCTCACTAATGGCCGATGGGGCCAGAAAGTTCTGGAGTGACGCCCGCGAACCGGTAGACGAGCTGTCGGTAGGCCTCCAACAAGATGGAGTGACGACCTTGTAAAAGTCGCGGGAACGCGGTGGATGCGAGTGGCACAGGACCGGTCTGAGTGGCGCGCCTTGGGGGAGGCCTATGTCCAGCAGTGGACGTCTTTCGGCTGAAATGATGATGATGATCAAAGACATTCATAAGGAAACAAAGTTGAATATCAGTAGGACTTTATCGTATGATAAACAAAGCAAATGTAGACATTAATGCAAATATTTTATAGGTGTAAAAAAAATGATTTTGGAAGAATGTAAGGTCAGGCCACCAGTGGGACGCAAATAGGCTGTAGTAGTAGTAGTAAGGTCTTACGAAAAATCACTTTTTTGAAGTGAAAACTTCTTTAGGGGCGTTGTGTACTTTTTGTGATGGGGAAAAAATGTTAAACTCGCGACAGATCACGTGACCGTAAGACGGACACGTGACCTGATTGAAAAACTGTTACAATGTCATTGAAGTCAGTAGACCGCCGGCGCGGCGTAGGAGAGGAAGTATCCCCCTCTCTTTCTACCGCGCGGCGAAAATGTATGCCTGTGCAAGTTTTCACTTCTGCCGGCACTCCCGGAGTGCAACCCGTTGTTTTTTTTTATTATTCTTAAACCCAGTACGCGATTTAAGTAATATCCTTATGTACTTCATACACATTGATTTACCCATTTATCTCAATTCTTCATACGGCCTTTACTGGTCAACATTATTATTAAGTATGCACCATATTAAACGGCCTCTGTGTCTACATAGTTCTATCTTGCATTACTTTACATCTCTTTACTTAGTCTTGGTTAGTTTAAGTACCTATTTTATTCTTAGAAGGTATTTTGTGCCTCTTAGCACAGGTATCTCCAATACTTAAAAAGAGGCATCGAACATCAGATGAGAAAGTTGTATTTTTGGCTGAAATCTGAACTGTGCCAGATGTTACATTTTTATACCCCAACAAACGTAATAAACGTATTTTTGCATCCAAAGAAACGTATTTAAGGCAAATTCGACAAAGATGCTCGTTCAAAATATCTGCGACGACGGGACGCAAATTATATCCCAGCCTTTGAATGTATTTGAATGTTTCAGAATCTGAAATGATGGAAGATGCTACGTAATAATATGGTAAACGTGTTTACTGATTTATATTTATTAGATATTTACATTTTTCCAGCCATAACTGCCATGGCATCTACCTACTTAAAGCAGCAACCGACTTAAACATGTTTTACGAAATTATGTATCTAATTGAAGTAAATAAACATAATCGTTTCCAAAATTGTGAAAATTTTGGTCAAAAAAACTCTAAGAGATATAAATGTCGGCGGCAATAAAAGAAAATTTAAGTATGTCTGAAACTTTCAGGCCAGCGCATGTGACCGAAGATTTTTAATTTTAATCTTGATCAATAAATAAATAATACATTTTTATACATATTCTAGAGAAGTAGGTACTTATTTGGAATGCAGGTTTAGCCTGGCTGGAATGCGCAATCTGTTGCTACTTAATTTATAGTGTATACTTAGTTAATAAAATAACCTGCCATCGAAATAAATAAACGTGAAATTATTAGACTCATTTGGGGGTAACGATAAACCTGTTAGTTAGAATGTCGTCAAACTATGTCTCAAAGTATACCTATAGCGCATTAAAATATCCAGATATTGATAAAGCAAGCTCAGGAGGCGGCCCGTACTCTCGATTTAGTCACAAAGTGAATGCGGTTCAATTCTCATGTCACAGTTAAAACTATTCCCACATAAGCTAACTTGAATTAACTCAGCAGCATGCCAAGCTTGTACAGAATAGTATATTTTGCTGCAAGTGCGAAAAGTTCGTCACGAGTCCCTAGTAATTGTTGGCGCGAGCTAAAGCGAGCGTAACACTAGGGACGAGTGAAAATGACAATTTCGCACGTGTATCAAACGACATTTTTTAATACATTGGTGAAAAAAAAAAAAAAAAAAAACGAACAGAATGAAGCTCAAAAAACTTTACGCACTAGTTCGTAAAAAACCACTTTAGGCGCGCTCACTACCTCTCAAAAAATAAAAAACGCTCGTTGGGAAATGACAAACTTTTACGTTAAACAGGTACTTATCGAAATGTTTACTTTTTGAGCACCCGTATTAAAAATATCTATTTTCCCTTGGCAATAATCAATTTAGCATGCCGATTGATATTTTGGCAATTACGATGCACAGTCCGTAATTATTTGCTTAGGGCTGATTTTCAATCGTCAAATAAAATTTATTCTTCGGATAGTCCGTACAATATTAATTAATTTTGGAACAAATTCAAATTTTGTATGGACTATTCGACGAATTAATTTAATCTGACGATTGAAAAATCAGCCCTTAGTAAACAATTCGATTCCGCTGTTTTATAGATACATCTGATTTTGAGAAAGTTTTATGCAGTACAGACATACCTGGCAATGTAGATAAATACATTAAAATTCATAGTCTATTTACTCTAATTAACATTTATAATCGTGAAATGGCACGGGTTGTTAGGTCTTAGATCGTATAAGATGCTCGAAAGTGCCTAGGTGCCTCGCATTTTGTTTGGCTTTTTTCTTGGCAATCTATTCCTAATTTGCCACTGGGGAGGTAATGCGAGAGGAAGGCTCAAATTGCGCTCAATAACATGTGATATTGCGTCATGAGATCTGTAATATTAGGTACATTGCAAAGGTTTCTTTCCTCAGAGATATTTAAAAAGTGATTTAAGATTTAACAAACAAGGCGTATGTAACTATGTAAAATCATCAAAACCACAGAATCATCAATCACATAGTAAGAGATTTGTTTTGGTCAAACTTAATTACGTTTGAATTTATATTTGTTGGCGTCAGACCTCCTTTAAGATGTATTTAAACCTTTTGATATTGATCTTTACATTTTCTACTGACAAATATAGTATTAGTTTTGTTTTATCATCTGACGTAGGTACTTGGTTAAATATGAAATAAGATAATATTATATTATAATTAGTTCCTGCACATTAAATAACATTACAAACGTTGGTAAGTTCCTTTTATTATTCTACCCTTTCGCCATCGTTTTTAATATTAATGATAAGATAATCATCAAACCTTTGTACGAAATGGAAGGTTTGTTAAGTAATGTGACAAACACGTTAAATTAAAAGTTCAAGTTTGTCATTAATTGAAGGCAGGCTGAGGAGGAACTATTAACCCAATTCATTGAAATGCTAACATTTCTGGCGAGGTCAAAGTTTCAAATATCTACTCGTAAATTCAGTATGTATCTAGGTACATATCTTTGGAGCAAAATCTCTATATAATGGATTGTGATTGTTAGGAACAATCAAGTTCACGTTTATCAAAGCAGCACTTGATTAAATTCTAAATAGGTTTCCGAATGTCTTTCGGAATCTAGATCGCATAGTTCTGTTGAGACAGCAGCGTAAATAACGAAAAAGGTAATTTGTAAATGGCATTTAAATGGTTTTGTAGTACCTAGTTACAGCACATTTAGAACTAAGTCGGCCATCACATACTCGTATTAAGTAAAATATCTGAACTATACAACAAAATAAACTTGATTTGGACCTGGGGGGCTCTATTCGAAACGGTACATTTGGATATGAAGCGAACATATAAGCAATTTTACACGTCCTCCTTATTTAGCGAGATAGTATATCCACTATTATACTATCCTTAGATCAATCTAGTTAGCGAGATGATATGTTACCTACTCATATAGCTATTATGTACTGAATAGGCAGAAAACGTAAGTACTTCATATTTAGGTATATGGATAGATCGCCATTTATCTATGTACCGTTAGTCCGTTACGAATAGAGCCCCTAAATTTGTAAGAATTGAAATGACAAAACTGTTGTATATATTTCTTTCTTTCCCATCCATATTAATAAATTTGTTTGTCGTAATGAGTAATAAGACAGATAATTAATTGCTTATTTACAAGCAAAAGTTTCATTATTGGAAAGAAAGTCAAAGTAACATTAAGTCTACCAACGCAATTGAAAGATACTGAAACTCGTAGTTTCTGTAAAAGAATATGAGAGAATTATCTCAAAGTTCCCTCTGTTCAACTGCTACAAGACTTTGGAATCTTGCGATGCCAAAGATAAAGCTGCGGTTTTGAAAATACTCGAAATTTGCTCGGTTAATAATACGTAGGTAAATAGGTACGTTTCCATAATTTAAATCTGATAAGTATCAAGCAAATAACAAGCGGCATCCACAAATCTCACCGAAGATGTAGTGGAATTAGCTTTTTGGAGTGGAACATTTCCCTGGATTCCAGTAAATGCTGGCGGTTTCACGGGGAATAGGTATTTTATTCGCGGCAAATTCTTAAGTAAACGGATTTATTAGCTATTTTATTGGAACACGAAGCGGAAAGTTGTTTGTGATATACGGCCATTGTTTCCGAGCTTGGCGAGCGTTGGCAGGAGCCTTCGCGAGGGGATTGTGCTACCTATATGACCTTATAATAATTAACGTCGCTTATTCCACGAGGGTCCGTGTTCATTAATAGATCGATGGTGAACGTAACTTACGTCACACATAAAGTAAGTAAGTATATAACAGTTCTTTAGTGGTCACTCTTCCATACTGACATGAATTTCAACCCGAAGCTGCATTGGAGGGAGCGAGAACCACACCACGGCATGTGTGTGATATACGTAGAAAATCAGAAAACATAAGACTAAAAGAAATTCCACATTGCATGAAAAATATAAATTAGCAATTTTTTTGGTATGAGTATGACGGAATAGTGTAAATTATAGAAATCTGCTTTAAAAAAATAAACGTTTAAATAGGATTAGAAGACGTAACTTCACGTTTTTTTTTCATCGAACCGATTTCATAAAATTCTTTTTACTGAATAGCAAGTTTTTTAAGTATATAGTGAATATTAACATATATTTTACTCACCTTACAAAACCAAATAGTTTTCGTTTTAATACTGTTTAAATACTACTACTGTTTTAAAGTCAATTTAGGTCTTGTCAGCGCTTTAATGCATCCATTTTCTATTATGATGTCATTAGTGATTTTTCAATGGGCCTTTGAAAAGACCGGACACGCATTGGAGGAGCATATGATGCTGTGAACTTGAAAAAGTCCCGCCTTAACTATAGCAAGTATGTCTCCTTATCTCTTAACTTGAAACAATAAAGAAAATATGAAATGAGGAAATAAGGAAATAAGGAAAAAGTTCGTGACTACCATCGATAACTAATAGCCCACAGACAAAGTACAACTTCACTCATTGTAGTTCAGCCCGAACGACCCACGAGGCCACGATCGTATTGCAAAACGGTCATAAATTTAACTGCTGCATTCCACGCTATTGATATTGCCACCGGTATTTTTTTATTTCATCTTTTTGACGTGATACTACTACAGCCTATTTGCGTCCCACTGCTGGGCACAGGCCTCCTCTCATCACGAGAGGGTTTGGGCTATAGTCCCCACGCGGGCCCAGTGCGGATTGGGGACTTCACACACATCTTTGAATTACTTCGCAGATGCGTGCAGGTTTCCTCACGATGTTTTCCTTCACCGAATTTTTGTTTTCCTTTTGACGTGATATGACGTAATGTATGTCCATGTATGTCCTCATGGCGATGTATATTGTCCTGGTAACGGGGCATATTCATTAATGCTTTCTTATGACGTTATCACGTAAAATTATCGTCCATAAACCGACTTTATAGTCAACCGATTTTTATTCCTTGCATCAACAAACAACTATATTTTTTGTGACGCTACCTATATTTTTGAATCTGTAAAATATTTCACGGGTGATTATTATAAAGATAAAGATATAAAATAAAGATTACATTTCAATGCCACGTGGTTATTTTCATGTCTATTAACCGCCACTTCGAGCACAAAAATAAAGCCAATTGGAACTCGACGTTTACGAAACAAAGTCCCTTTTACGCTGTAGCTTTCGTCATTTTACGGCGGTTGTAGCGGCAAAAAGGTCAAGATACAACAAAGTATGACAGTTAATATTTACGTCTCTCTGAAAGCATTAATTTTTATAACGATTGTTCTTGCCGAGATCGGTCCGTAATTTGGGCGTAGACATATCGGGATCAAGGTTCGCCAAGCGCCATTGATTGGCGTCGACGCATTGTTCTAATGAAATACCGCAAAAAAGCTACTTAGACCACCACCGTTACGAGAAGCAATTACAGGTACGGTGTCCATACGATAATTAATGATTTAAATCAATATCGATGATTTGAAGTTTAAGACAAGTGTAGGTGTTTATAGAGTGTTCATTTTGAAATCTGGAATTTAGCGACTCGAGTGCGTTTGAAGCCGAGAGTATCCCTGCTGGTTTAGTGGGTAGATATAACGCATTTCCCAGCGTTATTTCTTTTGTTACCTGAGTTTCGCTACAATTAACTTTTTTCTGCTTCTGCTTAACAAATTAGGTACCTATTACAGGTAGAGATCTTCTACTATCTAAAGTCCCGCGCCTTCACATTTCAAAAGGCTTCAATTTTATTATTATTATTTTAAAAGCACCACCAACACTCTCAACGCATAGTTGATGGCTGTCTCAGCACGCACACATGTGTTGAGAGTGTTGATGGTGCTTTTTAAATACATTGAAGCGTTTTGAAATGTGAAGGCGCGGGACTTTAGATAGTAGAAGATCTCTAGGTAGTATTGTGTAATAATTCCGACTTTCTGTTTGATCTACAAAACTAGAGTTGGGTAAAGTGCCCCGGCGAGTCGAGCTTCATCCAGGTTGCGTTGTCTTGCATAAACAATGACGAGAATACTTGAGATGTACTTGGATATATGATATTGGATATGGTTTTATGCTAAAAATTTCAATTTTCTTATGCTACACTTAAGTCGCTATTACGCAATTTTTCTTGCATAATTCAATATCACTGCATAGTATAAAACAAAGTCGCTTCGCTATCTGTCTGTCCTTATGTAGGCTTAGACCTTTAAAACGACGCAACGAATTTTGATGCGGTTTTTTTAATAGATAGAGTGGTTCTTGAGGAAGGTGTAAGTATATAATTTGTTATAGTTTTCTGTAAATTAAATGAAATATGATGATTATCAAGATGGCGGAGAATATTCAAGTGAGTGCCAGCCAGATATACATTGCTGGTCTCGAGAAAGTCTATCACTGACTAAATTGAAACGCTTAGTCCCCGCGGGAACACTATAACCGAATTCCACACGGTCGAAGTCGCGGGCAGAAGCTAGTAAATATACCTATTGCAAGCGTCATTGAGCGCAAATAAAGTTTATGGAAGTGACTAAATTGTAAGTCTACATCGCTATCCAGCTTCTAGGCGTCCCTACCAGATACTTATTCTACTAAGTATGTGGAATGATTGCATCATTTCTTGTCTCCCATGATCGCATGCAGATATGATTGCTGTTGCAACGCCGGCCGATATAATCTCATGCGAGCAACGTGCTTTTATTTCATCAACGTGTGATGACTCGACCGGCATTCTCTCATAAAATGGGATGTCATTTATCAGTTTGAACATAGTTATTGCAAGTGCAGTAGTTTGCCAGTTATTTTTATGAAATGCTTATGTTGAAATTGCCCCTTAACCTGACATGATGGGAGAATGTATTTGGAGCTAAGTTTGCGATCTGTCCTTAGCGGGACATCTAATTCGTTGAAAACATTAAATAAGCGATTTTCAAGCACGGCATGTTGTGTTGTATTTTGTTAAAATTTTGGTAAAATATTAACTCGTTTTAAAAATATTGTAATTCGTGATTGAATGTAACTTCTCAGCTTTGTTCGGGTGAAAATAGCCAAAACCGAGTTTTCTCAGATATAAGATAGCTAGATCGCTTCGTCACCCTCGTAAACCCGTTTATTCCAAATTCGTCCAAATCGTTAGAGCATTTTCAGAGATTGTTGGAATACATAAATAAACAGAGAAATACACAAGATTAGCGCGTCGTAAGTACCTATATCAGAAATATGACATTTACAGTTCTAGTGGATCACATTCATCAACTATTGACAATGTCTAATTAAGCTTATGCATGTTTCATTTATTTTCCTCTACGATCTCGCAAATTGACCCAGCCAGCAACAAAAAACGTTTTAGCCAGTCGGATGTTTGGCTTTGAGCAGAATTCGACACTCATTCTCATTTGAATCCCACCGCGTTCGAAACGTTCGAATCACGCCGACTACCTACCCTACCCATTCCCGCTTCGTGACCGGCTCATAATAAAGGTCACCACTCACCGCCTCCCGTGAACCTTTCTGCATGACACAAATACACAATTAATATGGACACAGATTAAGTAATAATAGACTCTATGACAAGTAATTTGAAAGTGCCATGCCGCTGGTATTCATTGTTTCGTGCTGTAACGCGACACAATTCAACTCGAAGACTTAGTTTTAATTAAAGACGGAAGTCTGAACCTGTTCCGACGCCGGAACTTATTCATTGTTAGCCGAAATATTATGCAAGACGCCAAGGTCATTATTTCTGTTTAAAATCAAACCATTCAGAAGGGTCTGTCTTGATTTTATGCTTTATATTCTGGTTTTACAAACTTTTATTTCAAGGGATATTTTACAGAAAGTAGTCGTAATGAATGAATCAATCTAAATAATGATGGCGTTGACAGGAATATACCTAGTCAGTCATGCTTAATATTCATATACTAATCGGAAATCAGTACCTAATTTATCTATACATATAGACACTGACAATCTCTACATACTTAATGAAAAGTAAAATTCTCTGTTTGCGTCTTTCTATTCGTGACTAGCTTCTGCCCGCGACTTCGTCCGCGTGGAATTCGGTTATAGCGTTCCCGCGGGAACAATGCGTTTTTCCGGAATAAAAAATAGCCTATGTCCTTTCTCAGGAATCCGACTATCTTCATACCAAAGTTTATAAAACCGGTCTAGTAGTTTTCACGTGATGCGCGGTCAAATAAACAGATAAACAGACTATCAGACAAAAATTCTAAAATCTGTTGGAATGTGGTCTCTTATCGATTACAAGTATCCCCTGCTAACTTTTTTTCGAATATCTCCCATGTACAGACTTTCGACCCTCTTTAGCATATACACTCGCAAAACATTATCTAGTACTTTTGGACGGATTTTCATACGGTTTTCACTTGCAGATAGAAAGGTTCATGAGGAAGTTTTTGGTGTATAATTTGTTGCTTTATAACCCGTAAAAAGTCGAGTTGGGTCGCTAGTATTCATTGAATTATCTTAATTAACTAATACATCGGTAGCGTAGCGTGTGGATTCGACGTTAACATGGTATTTTTTTTGCTGATATCAGATCGGTGATGCCATTTATCGCCCTGGGCGTGCCCAAATGTTTGGTTAGACGCTTTTTCAATAATTAGGTACAGTAAACCTTTGGTGATGACTAGCTTTAAGTGTCATATCGGATACAATCGTTTTAATTTGCTAAAGAGTAAGGAGAATCGCGTTAATTGTAACTATTAACTAGATTTCATAGTTCAAAGTTCTGAAATCAGCTTTTGATCTATTATATAGTACCCAATTTTACACATCAAGTCGCGTTTTAATCAGGGCCTGAGATATGCCATAAAAATAGGATCAAAGTCGGTGTTAATGTGTGAATTGTACTCCACAATATTATATTAATATCTGATGTTTGATTTATTTTGCTATCAACACGTATGATATCGTTTATTAGCAACCCTATCTTCCTACAAATGCCTTCCTGCAAAATTAATTAAGTACTTCTAACAAAATGAAAGTGTTTCAACAGTAGACATGCAATTCCATGTATTATACTACTTCTAATAACATTGATTGACTTTAATTCAATAAAGTATTTAGTTCTGTAAATCTGTAAATAAGAGATACGCCGACGTTTACTTTTCTAATAATTACCGGCCAAGTGCGTGTCGGGCCACGCGCAAATTATAGGGTTCCGAAGTTGAGGATGCCCACAGTACCTTTCTAAGACTTATTAGCATCTAGCTAGCCTGTGGTATGACGTGCCCGCCCGACGCCCCTGCCGCTCGAGAAAAATCATCATTATAAGTTGGTCGACTATTACTCGTAAGTTTGTACAGCCTACTTAGCTCTGATAGTTTTTCTTTCAACTACGTTATATATGCCACAACCGTGATTTTTTTCAGCCATCCAAATACCACCATTTAGCTGGCAGGGGGGGGGGGCACGTGACTCTAACAAAAAATATCACTTTAAAGCTTAATATTTCACAAACGCATCACTTAATCAAAAAATGGTTTTAACAAACCCACAATATTTTTTAAGACCTATTCAACGATATGCCGCAACATGGGGTACGCAAGAAAAAAAAAATACATCCCCACTTTACGAGTAGGGGAGGTACCCTATAAAAAAATATATTTCAAAATTTTATTGTACCACTTTGTCAGCGTAACTAATATGCATATTCATGCCAAATTACAGCTCTCTAGACCTAAGCATCTCCGAGCAATAGTGCGGACAGACTGACGGACATGGCGAAACTATAAGGGTTCCTTGTGGACTTCGGAACCCTAAAAAATGGATAGATTCTGCTAATACACCTAGGTGCTTGTTTTGGATCTAAAAAAAAAAAGTCTATTCCAATACCTATCCAATTTGTTGCATCACTGCCACGAAATCCTCTCCATGAGTACTTATTACTCGTCCGATGTATCCACTTTCTTTCCGTTTATTAAACTCCGAAAGTCTAGTTTCAGCATTGGCCATCGGTAGTCGATTTCATTGACTTATGCTCAATCCTGTTGAAGATGAATTCTCGCAATACTATTCAGGGGCTCTATTCGAAACGGTACATACGGATATTTATTTATTTAAACTTTATTGCACATACTAAAAAAAACTAATACAAAAGACGAACTTAATGCCGTAAGGCATTCTCTACCAGTTAAACCTTTGGGCAAAACAGAAATTGTAGTGGCGGTGCATAAAAATATATAGGTATGCCTCTACCGTGATTTTTTTCAGCCATCCGAAAACCACCATTTATCTGCAGGGGGGGGGGACACTCGACTCTAACAAAAAATATCACTTTAAAGCTTAATATTTCACAAACGCATCCTTTAATCAAAAAATGGTTTGAACAAACCCACTATATTTTCTCAAGACCTATTCAACGACACCTCACATCCAGGGGTATGCAAGAAAAAAAAATACATCCCCACTTTTCGAGTAGGGGAGGTACCCAAAAAAATATGTATTTCAAAATTTTATTGTACCACTTTGTCGGCGTAACTAATATGTATATTCATGCCAAATTACAGCTTTCTAGAACTAAGCATCTCCGAGCTATGCTGCGGACGGACGGACGAAACTATAAAGGTTCCTTGTGGACTTCAGAACCCTAAAAAAGATACAATAAATATCAATTGCGGTTCGTGTTCTGTCTGTTCAGTGGTAGGTATACCAGGGATCTATTATTCGAAACGTTATAAAGGGAAAGGAGACAGCTACATCACTACCTAGGGATCAACACCTCAAGAGATACTCCAACATATGAAAACCTACAAAACCAGAATGAAAACCTACAACATATGAAAACCTATAAAACACCCAAAATAAGCTGAAAAAAGACATAAAATCATAAAATTCGCAGGCTGAACCAGACAACACCTCAAGATAACAACAATATCTCTTAAGAAACTGTAAGATGTGACGTGGACGTGACACAGGTCCGACCATACCTAATACATCAACCAACAAACCTGCTATTCAATGTCCCAACACGGTGACAGATAGTAGCATTATAAAGAAAAGAAAAGAAATAGGGAGAGTTGTACTTTTATCCTTCCTATAATAAGTCTGTAGAAGAAGTCGCGTAAGAAACTTGAAAATTAAAAGAAACTATCAAGTAGTGGGGATTATATAAACGATACTGAACACAAAATAACGATTTTTAGAAAAAAATTGTATGTGTGTCCGGATTTAACTCAAAAACTACTGGACGGAATGCAACAAAATTTGGTGTGGGAGTAGTTTATAACACTAGTCAAAATATAGGCTACTTTTCCCGGAAAAAAGATAATTCCCGCGGGAACGTTAATACCGAACTCCACGCGGACGAAGTCGCGGCCAGAAGCTAGTTAAGTAATAAGGACGCTCCCTAAATACCATTTCGAATAGAGCCTCAGGTGAAACGCAAAAAGCTAATGCAGTCGGGAAACAGCAAAGGTCTAATTCCTGTCGACCCGACCTTCAATCAACAGAAGAAAATAAACCACATGGATTTTATTTGCACTCAAGCCCTGAACTAATTGCTGTTCATGGTAATATTCTTGTATAAGGCCCCATGTCTTAATGGGGACTATCGTTTCTTCGCTCACCAGTTGGCGCCACTGTTGACTAAGGTCCAGAGGTACAGCTGTCAAAGGCGACTCTACACGGTGTATATTGCTATACAATATACTTAGAATCGATAGCCGATACGGTGGGTTAATTATTTTCCATATTTTCTGACCCACCGTGTATAAGATCGGCGCCGAAACTAAGTTTTAAATCTTGAATCATATCGAGTAGCTATGTCGCATTGTTGTGCAGTTCCGTTTTGTTGGAATTTTCATTTTTGTTTCAAAGCGTTCACATTCATCGCCAAATAAGACATATTTGCGATAATTTCACGAAGGAGATCACTTTTCAACTACTACTACTACAGCCTATTTGCGTCCCACTGCTGGGCACAGGCCTCTTCTCATCACGAGAGGGTTTGGGCTATAGTCCCCACGCGAGCCCAGTGCGGATTGGGGACTTCACACACATCTTTGAATTACTTCGCAGATGCGTGCAGGTTTCCTCACGATGTTTTCCATCACCGAAAAGCTCAGTGGTAAATGCAAATTGAATTTCGCACATAAGTAAACTTAGAGGTGCGAGCCGGAATCGAACCCCCGACCCTCTGCACGAGAGTCGGTAGGTAGGTCGAACCACTAGGCCACCACGTCACCAGGTAAATTAAAGAAATTAATAATTTATATCATGAAGCCCGCCAAAACCAGTGAAAAGTGAATGTTATTGGACCTCACGCGACACTAGCGCCTCTAGTGGCAAATTCACACGCGATAGCCCCCATTGCACACTTCTGAAGACCCAATTCCTTATTCGAAAGATCGATGCTACATTCTTTGTTCAAGTGATCGCTTTCAAAACCCAAGGCCATAGACATAAATAATACATGTCATGTTTCCCCACTTCATTGGTGTCCAATCCAAAGTTAAACTTATATCGTGACACTAAAGCGGGGTCACATTTTTTCAACAACGAGACGAGTTTTTAGATACTGAGAAACAGTTTGGAAAAAAGTTTTTTTAAAAACGCTTATTGTCACGCACGCTCGGTGACAGAACTTTGGATTGGACACCGTGGAAGTGGGGACATATTACGTGTACGTTAGACCGGGTCTATATTATTTACGTATATGCCCAAGGCTCTTTATGTTAACGCGGCTTTTTATTTATTTAAGTAAGAACTCCTTTTAACTGCCAACAGTGCAAGCTGAAACTCGAGATTTGTTTGCATTATTAATTGGTTAATTAGTACTGCAAAATTAGCTATTAACAACAACTTTGAATGAAACATAAAGCAAAAGTCGACAAAAGGAAGATAAATAATTAAATTCGTTTTTCTTTTTGTACGTGAATGCAGGTTACCTGATAAAACGATTAGCCGAGCCTAATTTAAACACCAGTGAATGAGTCTATAAAATGTGGCAAATATTAAATAGACTAAGGCACTTGCTATTACACCAAAAATGTACCTATGTACAAGTGGACTGCATCTGGAAACACAGGTCGAATTACGCACGTGTTGAGTAGGTAATTATTGAATTTTGGACGAGAATGTGTTTATATTAACGTAATTAGCGATAGGAAAAAAGCTTGTTTTCAACCGACGAAAAGAAAGGAGGAAGTTCTCAATTCGACGCGTATATATATATATTTTTTTTTATGTATGGCCACGCGTATCTCCGTCAATTGTGAACCGATTTCGATGATTCTTTTATTAATTGAAAGGTGTACCTCCAACTTGAACCCTTTTAATAATTTGGTTTAGTTCTGATGATGGGATCCATGACAAAACGAGGGAACTCCTCGAAATTTGTTAGCATGTGTATGATTTTTTTCTACAGTGAGACTTACGTCCCATCGTACAGATGCTTGGAAAATACAGCCGAAAAAAAATTTTAAATAAAAAAAAAGAACCGACTTCAAACTCCGACAGCCTGTGAAGTCTGTGTCAAGTGAACCGCCCCAAAGCTATAACAATCTTATAGTGTGAACTTGACACCAACTTCACAGACTGTCGGAGTTTGAAGTAGGTTCTATTTTTTTATTTAAAAATTTTTTGAAGTAGTAATCCATGTTCACGAGTGTGAACATTTACAAATTCAAAAAATATAATCGATTACTAAATAACTTTGTAATTTCGTAATTATAAAGAAATCCATAAAACAATACACATATACAAAAACTTTATAGTTAATCTTTTCCTACTACCTCTTAGGCGGACTTGCACCAAGCTGCTAACCTCGGGTTAACCCACGGTTAACCTCTTAACTCAGATTTAGTTGTATACTAGCTTCTGCCCGCGACTTCGTCCGCGTGGAATTCGCTTATAGCGTTCCCGCGGGAATTGAGCGTTAAACTATAACAAATTATATACGAAAACCTCCCTCTTGAAACACTCTATTTAAAAAAAAAACCGCATCAAAATCCGTTGCGGTGTTTTTAAAGATACCTACATAGGGATATAGGGACAGAGAAAGCGACTTTGTTTTATACTATGTAGTGATTTGACGTGGGTTAAGAGGCTAATCCGATGTTAGCGGCTTGGTGCAAGTGGGCCTTAGTAAGTTTAGTACCTAACCTAGGTTAGGTTAGGTTAGGTTAGCACTCCGGCGTTTCCGCACTGCCGTTAATGGGGACGCCATGGAATCGCAGAGCATTCGATCACGACGCTCCCCGGCTTGCCCAAAAGGGCGCCCTCGCCAAAGGACTTCTCCCACGGGCGACCTAGCATAGGGTCAAGCAAAACATTGTGACGATATTTTAGCTGCAGTATCAGGCTTTCGATTCGAAGCACGTATTAGAGATATTTTTTTTCGAGTTGGTAAAAAAAAGATTGATGGTGTGAATCCCATTATAGCTGATTCTGTGGGTAAAATAGCATCACAGCGTTTTGCTTACCTCCGTATACGAGGCATACGGGGCAACACGTTTTTCGAGTAGGTATGCTGCATTTTGTCAATGCTGAACAAAGGGAAAAAAATCCTGTTGGCTACTACTTTTGCATTGTTTGGTATAAAATACCTTCTTTTCAGAGGTTACATTTCGACTACAACAAGGAGACAGACATATACCTATCATTAAATAGATCTAACGGATAAGGTATTCCATATACATTGTGACTATATGTAAACCTACCAGTAGGATATCGAACGAAGGACCTTGCTCTAGAACTTGTAAATGAAGAAGTAGGTATATAAAATAGAGCGCTTCTCTTGGAAAGTTAAAACACGCGCGGAGTCCAGTCACTCAGTATTGAAAAGAAGTGTGTCTGGAGAGTAAGTATTGAACGGAGAGCTAACACAGTTAGGAACTTGAAAGATGATTTTGAATGAAAACTTCTGATTGGTTGAAGCAATCTGTAAGGGCCCTGAAACCGAGAGCCGTTATACAATGGGAAGGGCAAAAAAATATAATAATGATCATTGATGACCTGTTATCTAGGTACAGCTATATTTTCCGATCTTAATAGTATAATTATGAAATTTATAATCCAATCTATTTGTATAAGGACGGAGTTAAAAATGATATTTAAATAGGTATACTGTGTACGTAGTTACAGTACAGTCCTGCCATCACTACGATACCGTGTGAACTTAGCCATATCAATTAAAAATCAATATTATGAAATTCGAATCCCATATCTAAATCCAATACAAAATGTCCCGTTAATTTTCCATTTACTCCTTGAGGTTGGTTGCTGCCGTATAAACGTTTCCATTCATCCGGGAAAGTCGATAAGTTCAATCCATTCAAACCCAACTAGACGAACGAATATCTCGCCGCGAGGCCAAAGTTTAATAAGGTGAGCTTTTCAACACTGTCGTTGTGATACATTCTTGATCCAGCTTGAAATCGTCGCGTAAAAAAACAATTTGGTCGTTATTCTCAAACCCGGATTATATCAACATACTTACCAACATACTAGCATCTGAATTTTGAGACTGTTGACATCTATGGAATTTATATTTATTTGACAATGGAGGCCATCTCCATAATTTTTTATATATATATTATTTTTATTTTTTCTGGTACACATCTCTAAGATCTTAGAATTAAGTTTAAGTTAGGGACTATACATCCCTTCAATGTAATTTTAGTACGTACCTATATGTATATTTTATACATGTAATGTAAATTTTGTAAATTTTGAAAAAAGGCCTTCTGCTTGAGTTTGTTGCGGCGCTTCTTCTCAAGCAATGGGTCTAGGAAGCGCTGGTAAATTCTTTTTCTGACGTGTAAAAGTGCCGCTATGTGGCCAATTTGCTGAATAAATGATTGAATTGAATTGAATTGAATCTCGTCCCGGCTTCACACGTAGTATTACAGCAAATTGTACTTACGACGAAACCGAAATCTTTTTCATGAAAACTTCTAATCTACTAAAGCCAGAAACTACCTATACTACTAAACCTACGAAACTACCAAAACTACGAAATCCGGACTCGGCACGGACTTTACCTTATAATGCCGAGTGGAATCCTAATTAGCACAAATGGGCACAATCAATTGTTCCACTTTACTATGTTATTTTTACTTTGTTGTAGGTACCTATTTATTGTTGTGTCGAAGCATATGTCAAATAAATGTTTTTCTTCTTCTTCATAGTATTTATTTAATGAAGAAATTCATTTCTTCACTTGAACAACACGTATAGCAGAACACAACTTAAAAGGTGCGCGCAGCGAAGCACTTAAGCCGTTGACGCAGAGTCTGTTATTGCTTAATCCGCACGCCTTCTAAGTTGTGTCGTGCTATACCTACGTTGCAAAATGTTGTGATTGAACATGATTACATTTTGCAAAATTATTAATAGTTGCCAGTTAACAACTTCACACTCGAACGAAGTCGAAATCGGAATATCCGCAACCATTAAGTAATTTGCAATTCCGTCTCGCCGCTCGTAAAAGTCCGTAGACCGAATGCTAAAGTTTGACTATCATATCTTTTCCATAAAACCCTTTATCCACTAAAACAACAAATTCCACCGTATTATAGTAGCAGTCCTCGCACTGTTATGTTCCAGTAGGGGGTTAAGGCAGCCAGTGAAATTTCTGGCACAGAGGCATTCCATCTAGAGCCTCAGGGTAGGCAACGCATTCGAGATCTTAATATGGTTTCTTAATGGGGGATCATAGGATTTCGGTGGCCATGGGCCGCAATGACCACTTACCATCAGGTGGCATGTGCGCTCGTTTGCCAATACCATTGGTATTAAAAAAAACTATGCGACATTTTTTAACAAAATTTTTCGATAATTATATCTGCTACTTGGACAACCATCCACACGTATCCCACATAAACGATGCAGCATCGCTATTTAGCAGTCCCTGATACGAAGTAACACAACCCCCGTGGTAATGAATATTCATGAAAGCAACAAACTCAATTTGCAGTGTTCGGAGAGAATTTGCACGTGCCAGTAGATACCCTATTTATTTCGATTCTTCCCGTCCTTTACCATTCTCGCTACTTGAACAGTAGTGAGAACGGGATAGAGGAATTTTAGTAAGTATTCAAGTTTCTAACAGGAACGTGCACCGGTAATTACAATCACATTCATCAAATTGATGTGTCATTTCAACAACCACGCATAATTTTCTCTCAAACTCAATCCTAACCTAACCATACCTACTTAAACAGTAGGTAAGTTGAATTTTGTAATGACTTTGAGATGAAAAGCGAAACGTATACTCAATTAAGACCCCTGCATAAAAACAAACCGTGTATTTAAAATTTAGTTTAAATTAAAGTGGTGACTTTAAGAAATATCTGTCTGAAACAAGTGGAGCTGAGAGAACTAATAAAACATTCCTGTGAAAATGCTGAACTTAATTCCTTCCTCCAGACGTCACGATAGGAAATTCCTTTTCTAATACCAAAACACAGTCACTCTTTAACTTAATCTTCGAATTATGAGAACAGGAAACGAACTTCGCTTTAATATGGACTGACCCTAATGATTGTTTCTAAAATTAATGAACGTAATCAAATTCCGAAACATTTTCTTCTAAAGCTATTATATCACTTCACGAAACTCGTTGGTTGTACCACTTCACCTTCACTCCGTAGAAAATTGTGTTCCAAAGTCGCAGTCATTGACTTAGATGAATGGGAAATCGTGGGAGAATCGTTTTTACCGATATAAAACTGAAACATTACAACGTAAATAATAGTATCACCTCGCAATTGCATTCTGTTTGCGAGAAGAAGGTGCTTGAGGAAGTGTCAGCAAAATATTGCAAGACCATGATGCAACACTGAAATCATTGCAATGACTGACGTCAGAAAGAGTGTGTACTCGCAATAAACTTCGGAAGATACCTATTGCGTAGATTCGAGTAAAATACCACATTATCCGTTTCCGACTTTGAGTGATTGGTATCTGCAACAAACAACTTACTTTAAAGTTTAACTTAAAACAGTGCGTTTATACACACGCGCCCGGGCTCGTAAACGTGCCCGTTGAACGTCGTTTTGAACGCCGTTCATGTAAACGCAATAAAGGCAGGGTGTTTACACGATCGCGGGCATTCTAGTTCACTAGTTCATGTAAACGCACCAAAATATTTAGAGCTATTTAATGACTCGCTGCCTATGTTTATTAAAAAAATTGAAATTTAGTTTTCTCAGTTCATAAACTAGTTTAGATATTTACTGATGTATTCAGAGCAGTTCTATAATAATATTGTATGCTACCATGATTTCAACTTTGTGTATAATTGTAATTGTGTTGTTACTAAAATGCTGTAGATTTATATCATTAAGTTTCTGTATGACCTTTGAGTTAACATCATGTTATTGTACCCATAAAAAATAAAAATGTTAAAAAGTATGTAAATATATAATAGCAGCATATTTAAACAGCTTGCATTAGAGTCGGCGTCTGCACAATTCATGTTTCACTGTCCTAAAAGTAAACATGTTTTGCAGACGACGTCTGCCAGACGTGTTGTGGTTGCGTGTTTTTTTTTTTCAACTTGCGAAAGGTCTCAGGGACCATGAGCAGTTTTTTTTAATGGGTTGTGGTGATGTCAGGCGTTCCCTTCCAGCGATGGGTTGCCTAATATGTTTAATTTTATAGTATTATGTTGTCCCATATGTGCTTTCTTTTCAGTAGTCTTTTTTGAAGTGGTTTGCTTACGTTTGAAGCTATTTGGTTATGGTGTTTGTCAATCCTTTGTCTGTACGACTTTATGTAACGATCAACTTCCTCCTTTACAATTGGCATCTGTAAGTATTGGTGGACTTTTGACATAAACTTAGTGAACCATGGTGCTCCAGAAATCTCTTTAAGTACGCTATTCTGATATCTCTGTAAGATTTCTATGTTAGAATGTTTTGCGGAACCCCACAGTTGGATTCCATAGGTCCATACTGGTTTCAAGCAGTTTTATAAACAAAGAGTTTGTTGTTTACTGATAGTTTACACTGTCGTCCAAGCATCATTGCAAGCAGCGATCTGTACCTATTGTTGTTTTTCATTTAATACTTTTTTGTATATAACAGTAACCTTGATCCCTGTTTTTCGTTTATTAGATTTCTCTTACAGGTCTCCCTGGGCACCCAGCTTAATGGACCGTGCGAAACTCAATAATTTTTCATTATTTTGAAGAAAATTTGAAGTAGGTTTATTTAAGTACCCAAAACTTTGTAATTCGTTGTTCATGTAATGTCAATCGCAATTCAAACCTCGCCTCGCCATGTATGCATAGGTATATATAGTAGGTATCTAGTTACGTGCACAAGTGAAGTCAGGTTGCGCACGCGATCATCACACCGCGCGCGTGTGAAAATCACACGTCGGGAATTACCAATATTAGATGTAGTAGGAGATCCATTTTACAAAATAAATGCCCTCATATTCTCTTTAAATTGTATTAGGTAAGCCTTTTTGTTACAAAATAATAATATTGTTTTATAGCTAAGTAAGTTTGTAACACTGGTTAACATATAGGCTAGGTACTACAAAGATCCCGAATAAACGCATAGTTCCCGCGGGAACGCTATTACCGAATTCCACGCGAACGAAGTCGTAGGCAAAAGCTAGTTTAATAATAATCAGAAAATTTTGTAACAAAACTTTCATTTATCTCGGGGACTTCCTTCTGATATCATAGACAACTGTTTATCGATGCTTGTTTCAAAGTGACATTTCATAAGAGTACATATTACATAAGGTAGATAGTTTAAGTCAGCAGGTAAAATAGATATTAAGACTACGAGGAAAAACCTTTACCTATGCTGCTTTCTATCTCTGAAAAGAGCATAGTTCCCGAAGGAACGTTCTAACCGAATTCGGAGGTCGCGAGCAAAATCGAGTCAAAGCTTTTAGAATTAAATAACAGATGAGGTATACATTTTTAAACCGGATCTTAGACTATGGCGTCACTTCCTTTTCTACGGTCTCAAGCCGACGATATATGTTCCTAATTACAAAACTTTTAGTTTAATAATTAAACCGATCGCATGTTACGATCGTACGTTACTTAACTAATAACTGGACTGATATCTGATAAAGGCCTCATTGAATTACTGATTTTCTGGGTTGTTGTAACTGGCCTTTGGTATTGAACCTTGCCACTATACACATAAAGACTTAGGTAAATGGTTTTAGAAATTATTTTCAGGTGAATGAAGTGAAAAGAAGCGTTCTTCACGGATGTTCGTGAATTTTCGTGTTTGTTGATGATGTAATTAATAGTAATTAAGTTCGTGTGTTGGTGTACTTTTGTCACAGATAGGTTAATAATGTCTTTTAGTAGTTCGTCGTAAAACCATACATAAAAAATATTGTTGATTTTACCAACTATTTCGGCGTGACTATAATAAGACTTGATTATTATTTACAAGAACTAGCACCGAAATCCTATGATCCCCCATTAAGAAACCATAGATCTCGAATGCGTTGCCTACCCTGAGGCCTAAGATGGAGCACCTCTGTGCCAGAAGTACATGAAAATCTAATTAAAAGTAATATAATTATTACGCATCAGAAAGTAATTTAAATTTTAAATACTACTTGTGGGTTTAAGCTGAATCAAAAAATAAGAAACAAAAAAAAACCTACAGTCAAACACAGAAGTCGTTGAAATTCAGTACCCCGTCTCAGTGACGTACCTGAAATTTAAAAGAAAACTTCAATTAATTACAGAACTGTGCTAAGGACGTAAAATTATGCTTATCAGCTTAGTACTAGTACGGCCAAACTGGGCTGATCATGTCTGAACGAATTGTGGGCCAAAGCATGGTCGGGTGGTCCGAATGGAAGCCCAACAATTCCAATATAGGAGAAGAGGCAGACCTCGTCGGCGATGGCGGGATGAAATCGATTCCTTTATAAGGAACTGGACAGAGACTGCACAAGATCGAGAGCAGTGGAAAAAGTGAGGGGAGGCCTTTGCCCAGCAGTGGGACACAACGGGCTCGTAATAATAACTTAGTACTATGGGATCGACTTTGTGTATACACGAGATCAACAAGCATGTTTGTTGGTATACCACGACAATAGCCTCGTGAGGATAGGGTTTTGGGCTACTTAGTCCCCAGTGGGCCCAGTGCGGATTGTTTTGGTATGCACTGCCAATTATTAGGATAATAATTGGTTCTGCAAACAATTTACTATTCTATTACTCGCCCCTGGCCTACAAAGTCTGATTTTCCTCTGGGCTGCTAAATTCCCTATTTCGAAATGATCTTATCGTTACCTCATCATAATACTCTGATTATGTCCTTACACCTTACACTTTGTTTCCGATGTTTGAGATCCAATGTTGTTTATGTTTGAAATTATATGTGAAATTCAATTTGTATTCACTACGGAGCTTTTCGGCGAAGGAAAACATCGTGAGAAAACCTGCATACATCTGCAAAGCAATTCAAAGATGTGCCTGAAGTCTCCAACCCACACTGGGCCCGAGTGGATACTATAAGCCCAGACCCTCTCGTTGATGAGAGGTGGTCAGTTCCCAATATTGGGAAGTACAAAAATAGGCTGTTGTGGGTACTTTACAGGTTCCGAACTGATAGAACTTTAACTCTGTTTTCTATGAATATTTCACGCTGATGCAGTTCATGCAGTTGATAGGTACTTGGCTTTACCAGCAATTTGCAGTACTTCATCCAACTGCATTGTAGGTAAATCTATTGTTCAGCACGGTCCACTCTTAACACTACCTACCTACATGATCTGAACCTAACCTTTCATCATAAACCTTTGAAAAGCCTTTCACATGTATCTTCAGTGCGGTACAATGAATCAGCTTTCATACCTACAGAATGCATCATCCAACCCTTGTTGCATCAAACGGTCTATCAAGTGAGCTGAGTTCGTAAAATTTTACACTAAGGGCTGATTTTTCAATCGTCAGATAAAAATTCATCGATAGTCCGAAGAATACATTTTCAACCGACGAAAAAAAAAGGAGGAGGTTCTCAATTCGACGCGTATTTTTTTTTATGTATGTCCACGCATATCTCCGTCAATTGTGAACCGATTTCGATGATTCTTTTTTTAATTGACTACTAATTGACTACTAACTTGAACCCTTTTAATAATTTGGTTTAGTTCTGATTATGGGATCCATGACAAAACGAGGGAACTCCTCGAAATTTGTTAGCATGTTTATGATTTTGGCATCAATTTCAAAGACTACAGTGAGACTTACGTCCCATCGTACACATGTTTGGAAACTATAGCCGAAAAATTTTTTTAAATATAAAAGTAGAACCTACTTCAAACTCGAAGTGAACCGCCCCAAAGCTATGACTATCTTATAGTGAACTTGACACCAACTTCACAGGCTATCGGAGTTTGAAGTCGGTTCTATTTTTTTATTTATATCTGACAAAATGACTTGTCTGTTGGTACAAGTAGTATGACAGCTGGGCAAGTTTCGTTTCCTTGAAGTGCGGTTGATGCACAAATTACGATCTTTATCATCTTATTTATACAATCGTACAAACTGTATTTAAACAAACTTTAAATGGCCTCTGAAGCACGTCCAGGCACCCAATTAGGTATCAGAATCAAAACATCGTCAGTAAAATTTTATTAAGTTCTTTTTCGCTTTTCATTTTGAATTTACGCCTGTAAGGGATACTAATCTATTATATCTACCGGCCTGTACAAAGGAAGCTTAATTAAATAATTATAAACGAATGAAAGAGGGACGCCCACATTTAGATCGTTAAGGTCATTCTTGACTGCGAGGTTAATTTTTCGGTTTCGGGTATTGAGTTTTCGGTTTTCATTGCACAGATTTTATTAGCTGTATTTTAGTTTTAACAATTAACGTGCTTTGTTTATCATTCGCGCTTTACAAGCTCTAGTAATCTATTTAATTTATACATGTCTATACATATAATAAAGCTAATAAGAGGGTCGAAAGTCTGTACATGGGAGATATTCGAAAAATTTGGCTGGGGATACTTAATTAGAATCGATAACAGAACACATACCAACAGTTTTTAGAATTTTTGTCTGTTTATTTGATCGCGCATCACGTGAAACATTACTGGAGCGATTTTGATGAACTTTGGTATGAAGATGGGTTGACGTCCCGAGAAAGGACATAGGCTACTTTTTATCCCGGAAAAACGCATAATTCCCGCGGGAACGCGATAATTGTAAAATATAGTAGCTGAGATCGTACTCACTGTAATTACCTATCCAGCGCATACCGTCACAGGCCCGTATAACTTTACTGATGAATACAAAGCATCATGCAGATTAGATTTTCTATGTCTACGGTAAATACCTAAATAAGATTTGTAGCGTGATCGTGAAAGGTGAAAGGTTGACTTATTCATACGCATACGAAATTATTCACACTTCAACTTGTTTTTTAAAACATTTCAAGCCAGCTACGATGTGTGTTAAAAAAATTAGTGTTAATAGGACAACCAGACAGGCTTTTTCTATTATTATTTTTCTTAGCCTGTTGGATTGTCCCACTGCTGGGCAAAGGCCTCCCCTTTTTTCCGCCAGGCGTCCGTGTTCAGTGCCTGTGTTTGCCACTCTTTATCATAGACGTCTAGGTTGTCCCGCCATCTCATTTTTGGGCTGCCTCTGCGCCGGAAAAACGTTTAAAAAAACAACCCTTTTTACTAAGTACTACTTCAGCCTATTTGCGTCCCACTGCTGGGCAAAGGCCACCTCTTTGCCTTAATAAAAACCTTATAGTGTGGGACGCAATACATGAACATTCAATATTCTGTATTTTAGACAAAAAGCCTATAAAGGATACTTTGTCTTCATAGCTAGTCCATTTCTTTTAATCAAGTAGTGGCTTTGTGCTTTTGAATATCTAACAAACATAATGGAACAATACTGGAATACCTAGTGTTATTACATACATATATTTCAACTACTACTACAGTCTATTCGCGTCCCACTGCTGGGCACAGGCCACTTCTCATCACGAGAGGGTTGGGCTATAGTCCCCACGCGGGCCCAGTGTGGATTGGGGACTTCACACACATCCTTCAATTACTTCGCAGATGCGTGCAGGTTTCCCCACAATGTTTTCCTTCACCGAAAAGCTAAGTGGTAAATTCAAATTGAATTTCGCACATAAATATTTTCAGAGGTGCGAGCCGGATTTGAACACGCGACCCTCTGCTTGAGAGGCGCTAGGTCAAACCAGTAGGCCACCACACGGCATTCTCATAATTTCCTTCTGCATAGTCACAATTCCGTTTACTTACTTTCAAGCTACCTAACAAAATCCTGCCCGTCACGTAACGCCCGTCCTATTAAAATGGTCCGTAGCTACGGCCAGGTAATCGCCCGACTTCGGAAGGGGCAGACAGCGTCATTCCTCGGGGCCGGGCTAGTTGCGTTTGCCGTTTGAAATCGACATCAGTGTACATAGAAAACACTTTACACCTAACTATTTATTTCGATAACCCAACATTTTTGATGGGTCTTTTGTATTGACCGTGCGATCAAAGCATCTCCGTTTCAACTCGGCCAAAAATGCTTCGTTGTGTCTGTTCTCCTCTACAGTATCGGATTTCTCAACCAATTCTCGTAAAATTCAGGTTCGAAAATTATACTTACAGAATATTTTCAAAATGGCGGAGCTATGGTGTCCAAAATATAAAAAAGTGTTTGAAACTATTATGCAAAAATTTACTAGCGAGGACAACTCTCAGAGTCTTTTAGTTTTTATTTATTGTGAAAATAAAACGGTAAAGTTCGAACGAGTCGTTGCGTTGCTCGCGGACTGATGGATAATGGAGCCAGACAGTTATCGAATAGCGTTGTCGGTAAGTCTCCAACAAGTAGAAGCGACGACCTGGTGAAGGTCGCAGAAATACGGTGGATGCGAGTGACAGAAGACACCGGTCTGAATGGTGCGCCTTGGGGGCATCAGAACATGTTGTTTCAAAAATGGTCCGTAGCCGATACCAATGTCTTCTATAGATTTAAATTTGTAAACGCAATTAGCCCTCATTACCTATTTACCTAGGTAAATGCTGCTGATTCATTTCAACGTTAGCTTTCACAGATTTGCGGTTATTCAATTGCTAAGGAAATAGGAGACCTCTGGTCACGTCTAATGATTATGTAGTATGCATGTGATTGGTGCTTTATATAGAAGCAACTAAGGTAACGCACTACACTTTTTTTCATTATACACGGTGGGTCAGAAAATATGGCAAATAATTAACTCACAGTATCGGCTATCGATTCTAAGTATATTGTATAGGTCTTTAATTTTTTTTGAGTTGTTAAAAAAAAATATTTTGTATAGGATTCAGGCGTCGCTCACACAACCAATCCCATATACAATTATTTTTTTTACTAACTCGAAAAAAATTAAAGACCTATACAATATACTTAGAATCGATAGCCGATACTGTGGGTTAATTATTTGCCATATTTTCTGACCCACCGTGTATATACGAGGTTTTTTTTTTTTTAAGTAAATTCTAATTGAACTCAAAACGGTGTATGGATTATAAAATGTTTAGGATTTTGATGTGCAGCCACGAACTAAACCGGTCTTTCCCACGTTTTTTTTTTCTAAAGATCAACAAACAGGTAGGTAGACAGACCATAAAGAAACCTCGGTCCTTCGAGAATTAGATAAAGAGGACCTTCAACATAATATAGTGACGCTATTGGCATTGCAAATAGTTATCTAGAGGACTCGAAGACTAGGTACTTTCTTCTCATCAGGTAGGTAAGCTATCCATACAATACAGTTTATATCTTGAGTAAATTAAAAAAAAACAGCAAAAATGTAAGGCAAAAATTTAGGTTACCTACAAAATTTTGCTCATTGAGATACCGAGGTTACAAGGAAACCGAGATACTCGTATAATTCAAAGGAGACTGAATACATTACTACATTGTGCAGTGGTTAAGACTACACAGACAATTGCATTTTTACGTAACAATGATATGAACCATTGTTTCTTTTTATCATGCCTTGGTTACCTTTACAATACCTGACGCGTAAATCAGGTTCTCCTTTGTATTTGAATGAAACGAGATTTACTTGCAACTTCTTCACTAATTTCATACTTTTCCGCAATGAAGGTTTAAATAAAAAGACTATGTAAGTGATGTAATTGTTGTCATCACAATAGGGCGATATGGTTGCTCAGCGACAAAGTCCCTTAAAATAAATTAAAAAAAGACTAAACAAGTCAAAAGCTTCTCTACTTCTCATGTTTTACTTTTTAAGAGAAGGGTTACGATTTTTAATGAACGGCTTTGCTGTAATTTGGTAAGATAAGATAAGATAAAAACCATTTATTCAAGTAGGATTTTACAATCACTTTTGCATCGTCATTATGTACAGTTTGATGTAGTTATCATTAAAAACATACCGTTATCCGCTGCAAGCTTCGTCATTGATTTAGGTACCTACATCTTCTACTTTGTATCACACTTTTTTTTTAATCACACGCACTATATCGAATTTTAACTAAGTCCTTAAGCGCACACATATTTATTACTACAATTCAGGCCAGGCATTCTTGTCACTTAAATAATCTTCTACACAATAGTAACCTTTGCGCAGCAGAGCACTTTTTAAATATTTTTTAAGTTCCAGGAGGGGCAGGCTTCTCGGGGTAGTTTATTGTAATGAAGAATACATTGACCCATAAATGATCTAAAAACTTTTCTCACACGAAATTTTGGTACTGCTATTTTATGTTTATGTCTGGTGTTGATCATCTTTTTAAAGGAATTCATATTTTTAACGGCATAGATAATGGTTTCGTAAATATATTGTGAGGCCACAGTTAGTATGCCATTAATAGTAAGGTAATAAACTTAAGTGTCAATGCCCCGCCTACTACTACTACTACATAGACATAGACATTTATTTCCCAATATCAAATTACAGCATATTTTACATGTCAAAATAAGAGAATTTCACATTGAGATCGTCAGAAAGAATACAAAATACAAATATAATGAAAATCAGGAATAAAATATTTCACCGTTAGGATCGTCTTTTTATACCAAAATAAGAAATAATATTAACAAATAATAGGATTAATATGGTACAATTGGTATGTCAAATTATATATTACAAAGTTATAAATCTAAGTCCATGTATTCTTTAACAGAATATAACGGATGTTCCAACAAAAGGTTCTTAAGTTGACGTCGAAACACCGCGTCAGACGGTTCACTTTTTAGCTGTGCGGGTAGACGCTCGTAGTAAGACGGACCGATAACTCGCGGGTTCTTCCCTGCAAGAGCCATGCGACGAAGAATTGTCCTCAGGCATCCAGTGCGGCGGAGTGGCACGCCGGGAATATCAACACGCGCAAACATGGACAAATTATTCCTTACATATGATAAAACTTCAAAAATGTACAGTGAGTAGTGAGTCAATATACGTTGAGCTGAGAAAGCACCCCTACATGTCTCTCTAGGTTTCAACCCAAGTAACGTGCGCACGGCGCGATTCTGCAGGATCAGAACTCTGCTGGACTCTGTGGAGTTCCCCCAAATTAGTACACCGTACGACATCAGTGAGTGAAAATGAGCAAAATAGATAGAGTTTTAAAGCATCTTTCGATATGAGGGGTTTCAGCTTTCGCAGCGCAAAGACCGCACCACTCAACTTGTCACACAATTTGTCAACATGGCTCTTCCAGTTAAGATTCGAGTCCAGGGTGAAGCCCAGGAACCTACATTCGTCGCAAAGTGGCATAGGACTGTTCGTCACACACAACGGGATAGTAATAGGGCGACCAGAGAAAACCATAATATTAGATTTGGTGACATTTAATAATAGACCGTTAGCTGAAAACCACGCCTGTAGTTGCTACTTCAGCCTATTTGTGTCCCACTGCTGGGCACAGGCCTCCTCTCATAACGAGAGGGTTTAGGCTATAATAGTCGCGGGTCTAGGCGGATTGGGGACTTTACGGATGCCCCGGTTACTTAGACAATATTATTATTACCTGTGAGTTAAAAGACAGAAGTATTAAATCATTTAGGGAGTAAACAACACAATCCGTGGTTTACTACAAAGTTTTTCCCCATGGTCACACACAGCACACACTACCGCCTTTCAATTTCAATGACGAATTTGAACAAGCGCAAAAAATAAATACTCAACAATGACAATGTGAGTCTCGCTCAAGAAAAACTACTATGTTTATGCGCTCAAACTGGGTACTTACTTAAATAATAATTTATTTATGTACCCAGTTGTTGTCACTGTCAACAACTTTATTATAATCTTACCTAAAAAATAGTGGTTGTTTTTATGATATCCATACACAAAAAGAACTCTTCCGTTACTTAGTGACTGATGACAGCGCACAGCCCAAACTACGGGTCGTAGAATACTAAAATTTGGTTTCTTGGGTAGTGTAGGGGAATTAAGAGAAGATTTCCCGAGATCCTTACATGTTAATGAATCGGGATTACCGCGAAAACGGCGCACTTCAGTGCCTCTAAAAGTTTTGAAACAAAACGGAATCAAGTGTGATTCATATAGTACATTACTACAGAGGCCGGGAAGGAGGATGCTGGCAGGCCGAGTATTATATACGGCCGAACGAAGTGAGGCCGGTTAGTTACGAGGCCGAGAACTTCCGTTCCCCGCCGATGTATGTATAGTGCTTTTCTCAAACATGCAATGAAATAAATAAATAAAAATCTGTAAATCAAATGAAATATTACTTGAGAAATTATAAGTGAATAAAAAAAACTAACTCGTATCATACGATTCGAACATTGCGTAATCATGTTTCTGAACGAATCCTTAGCATAGACCTGTGGAACGACAGTTGTCATTCATTATTGACAATCAAAATTAGATAACCTCTTTTCAATCAAAGAAATTTTTTATGATAATGATCTTTTTTACATAAATAAAACTGCGATACCTATGTAGCAAATATGGTTTATGTTTTTTTAATAGCTGTATTGGCAGAATGTCGTAGCGAACCATAGAGTAAATATTGCTTGTAGCTTTTTTTAAATGGCGGAGTGCCAAGATGCTGTGTCACAAATATGTCAAATGGAAATTAAATAAAGTGAGTTGCCGGCCTTGGCCTGCAACGTTTGTATGAAATTTCATTATAGACCAATTGTCTAGCCGCGCCTGAAACGTGATACTTCCCAGGCTAATAAGAAGAACATAATATCAATATATCATTGCATGTTTGAGAAAATTATGTTTACATTGAAATGCAGTTTCAATTAACATGTTCATAACTTTCATGATTCGAGGTAGCCTGAGGGTAATGAAAGGACAGTCCTTTATTCAAAGTAGGTACTTATGTATCTACTTCTTACCCACTTGGTTCAATGACTTGTGATTTTGTGATTCATAATTATGCTAGGTACACTGACATTTTCAATTAACATGCTAATAATTTCATGCGTGACGTAAGTAACTAGACTGAGTATCCACGAAGACTCCGGGAAGCAAATCAACTTAATTCATAGATTAATAAAGACTTTGATAGAACTGCTTGTTATTAGCGAGCTTCAGAAACAATTCCGTTAGTAAGTAAGTACTTAATTAAAATATACCTCTACAACTATACTCAACAGCAGTAAAAACGGGTCACTTTGTATGGAAAATCCCTTACAAAGTGTCCCGTTTTCATTGCTGTTGAATTTATGGACAATTACGCAATCCTTTGAAAATCATACTTACAGACCTTGTAAATTCACATTTTTATTTTCTCATCGATTAATAGTCATTAAATTGAGAAATTACGTGATTCCTCGTTAAAAGTTTCTGTAACTGAGCAAGTTAATTATATTTACGAAATAACGCCATGATTGGCTCGGGTAAATACGAAAGTTGTTGCGGATTTTATTATTGGACTATGGAGATGCGAAATGTCGATGCGCGTTCAGTCTTTCGCCAGGTGCCACATCTGTCATTAAGGGAACATTGCAACGCACAGTGTCTATTGCCTCGTGGCTCTACAACGGATAAACCCATTTTTTATTTAAAAATTAATTCTTAATTAATATTGCTGAAAATCTGCACAACGGTTTGAAGACCATCAGCCCTTTTCTGATGGTGTATGCAAACAAATAAATTAATTACGTTGCACTTTGTAAGATGTATAGAGTTTTTTCACGTGCAACGACAAAATGTCACCAATAAAGCGTGGAAATCGTACGCGGATACGATAACGAGTCCAAGGTCGTGTTGGGCCTTTATTTGGAGTAACCACTTCATTTAGTTGGGCATTTAGTTACAAAGCCCAACTGCGCAGGGTCAAGCAGCATACCTTGCCAAATTGTAATTGTTAGATAATTTTATTAACTCTTAGCAGTGGATTACCGATGAATGGTGTGAAGAATTATAGACCGATGTGGCGCATTATAGTGCTTGAGTAGTAAAATAGAACTCATTAAATTTAAAAGAAAAACAAACCTCAAATGATTATAAAGAACAATTCATTACGGCGCGATAGATACGTCCCCTCGAAGCCGTGGTGGCCTAGTGGTTTGACCTACCGTCTCTCATGCAGAGGGTCGGGTGTTATTGGTTGGTGAGAGGAGGTCTGTACCCAGCAGTGGGACGCAAATATGCTGTAGTAGTAGTAGTAGTAGTAGTAGTAGTTACGTCCCTTTGCTGACCCCAGGAGGTATTGGGTATGGATTGAAATACTTAGAAAATAAAATAACATATAGCAAATACACCTATCTTAAACTTTAAACGCGCTAAACTTGTATATTTCTATGTTTATTTATTTATTTATTTATCCAAGCGATCTCAGAAACGGCTCTAACGATTTGGACGAAATTTGGAATACTGGGGTTTACCTACGGGGAGACAAATCGATCTGGTTAGGCCTCATATCTGATAAAACTTGGTTTTAGCTATTTTTAACCGAGCAAAGCTCGCTCGCCCAAGTCCCAATAACAGGTAACTTTATTTTACGATTAGTGAGTGTACGGTGTGTACTAATATAGTGGGTATTTATCAGTACAAATTTATATTCAATTTCATGGTTCCCATTAACCTATAATAAGTAATAACATATGGACGAACAGTCCCTAACAGAATATGTCAAAATATATGGAGCAAACTGACATTAGAAAATACGTTCCAATATGCTAATAACGCCTCTTAACGAAATATATATTTATAACTCTTTATAACGGGTGTCCGAGCTGTTCGGGCACCCGTTTGGACGGGCCATTTTTCTCCGGCTGATTGTGAATCCTTACTTATAATAGATCAATGATGGTTTCCCATTAATATTTCTCTTCTGCAAATAAATACACCATATTTATACTAGTACATTTTTCCGTTCTTTGATGAACGCTAGGTCGATGCCGATGCACGCCCACAATTAATGATCGCCGACCAAAAAATACTTCACGTGCTCTTAATTAGGGTGTTAATAATCAAAGAATACTTACAATATCTTAAAGATATATATGAAGATATGGTTTTAGACTATGGCACTTTACGAATAAATGGATTTACGAAAACAACTTTATAAAGTACTACCTTCTGCCCGCGATTTCGTCCGCGTGGAATTCGTTAATAGCATTCCCGCCGGAACTATGCATTTTTTTCGGGATAAAAAGTAGCCTATATGTTGACCAGTGTTGTTATAAACTCATACCAAATGTTATTGCAATCCATCCAGTTTTTTTTATTCGTGTTAAATCTGGACATACATACCTACATACATACAGCATTTTTTTCTAAAAATCGTTATTTCGTGTTCAGTATCTTTTCTATAGACCCTTCGACTTGATAGTTTCTATTAATTTTCAAGTTTCAGACGCGACTTCTTCTACAGACTTATTATTAGTAATATAGAAGACCATGATTGAATACCACGCCAGTTTCGCAACAACGCTTAACAATTTAAACGTATTTATCATTTCATGATATATAGATGAAACAAGTTCTCTTGTGAAATATGAGTTTCGGTACAGATAATTCTGACATATTGTCCACAATCTACCTATACCAATAATAAGTCTGTACAAGAAGTCGCGCCTGAGACTTGAAAATTAAAAGAAACTATCAAGTCGCGACTATAAATAAACGATACTGAACACAAAATAACGATTTTTAGAAAAATTGTCTGTATGTATTTATGTCCGGATTTAACTGGAAAACTACGGACGGATTGCAACAAAATTTGATATGGGGGTAGTTTATAACACTGGTCAACATATAGGTTACTTTTTTTTATCTTTATCTTATATAAAAATGAATGGCCGTTAATCTAGCTAGGCTTGAGAACTGCCGGACCGATTTGGCTGATTCTTTTTTGTTTTATTCCCTGGACTTCTGGGAAGGTTTAGAAAGAAGAAAAATCGGGAAAAAACTAAAGGAACAGCTAAAAAAAAGAAATATAACTTTGTATGGCAATCGCCTTCGAGTTATACAGTTAGTTTACCGGGCCAGCTAGTCTAAAATAGTGAGCCTGCGGCGTTGTGATATGAAAGCTAAGCCGGCATTTGACGTGTTTAAGCATAAATTAGTGTCGGTGAAAACCATAAGTATCATAGTCTCCTCATTTTCACGGCGCTACATAGGGATCTAAATAAAAATGTTATTATTGAAGTAGGTACCTATGGGTAAACTTAATAAGTAAGCATAAGTTCATATTCATTAATCCGGCCACTGTTTATTAATTAAATCACCATGGGGAACTGGTGCTAAAACCTTGAGCTATAGAAATATAAACTATCATTAGTGTATTGTTTCATGCGAGAACGCTTATTATAATAAGTATACATTGACCTTTGACGGTCGTATAACTCGTAATTCAGAAACAATCACCGCTGGGTGTCGGTCGATTCGCGCTCCCTTTATTGGCCGCTTCCTTTTGCTCCATTTTTCGCCCCAGAACCTTTAACGTCATTTTGATGCGATATATCAAAGAATAACGTGCCTAATTGAGCGAACGGCGCCTGGGAGAAGCTTATAATGTTCGTCATTCACTCGAGTGAAAGATAATGCGTACCTAAAGATGAAACGATGGAGCCACGTTGTAAAAACCATTCGTAATCAAACAAATTGAATGTGTTACAAAAGAGTAACGACTTAGTTAAAACTCAAAAGTAAGTAGTTGTTATAGATCGTCATCAACATCATTATACCAGTCGAAAGACGTCCACTTCTGGACATAGGCCTCCCTCAAGATTCGACACTTCACAGTCAGAACGGCTCAGAAAGGTCTCATGCCGCTATCATAGAACGAATTCCCGCAACCTTCACCAGGTCGCCGCTCTTATTGGGAGCTATCGACAGCTCGTCTTCTGTATCATGAAACGTCAATTAATTAACAATGAACAAGAAGCCCGGCAGCATCTGTAATAGTTAAATATAACACGGCTAATAAAAGGCTATTTTCATCACAGAATGTTCGCGAGATGAGATCGTGGAATATCCTCTTTGGAAAATTATGTCGTTACCTACCTCATTATTAATTACCTACCCATGATTTAGTCATAGTTGATGCGTAATCGCCGTTTTAATATTAGAACAAAAGTCTAGATCATCGTTCCGCAACCATCCGCTACTACTCAATGTCAATGTCATCGGTTTGTGCGATAATTATTCGGCTCGGATTCTCACTAGTTTGTCCTAGACAAAACTTGATTCAAAAACCAGTTTTCATTAAAGATCTAGATTTTATTCAATACTAGTCAACATGGTTCCTTACATCAGAAAGTGAAAAGGAAACAAGTTTTGCCGGAATTTTGTTTTAAATTCGTGATGTAGATAAGATAACAATTATGTCACGAATACAAACGTAATTTTATAATAATGTAAGTACCTACTACCTACTAGGCCCAGTTCCTATATCCACGAAACGCCTCGTTTTGCCTACGGACGGTTGATTTTTGACATTTGTTCCATAGAGAATCTGTCAAATTTTAACCGTCCGTAGGCAAAACGAGGCGTTTCGTGGATATAGGAACCGGGCCTGACGATATTAAAACGAATACGTACCTACGAATATTTATCATATGAAAGAATAATGTAGGTTATACCTTTTTCATGTTTCAATACTTTTCATAGAGCCACTAAGAAGCTTTCGAAGATTATCCTAATACTTTGCACACACATTAGTATAAGTAGGTACTAACCATCGATTTCTATTGGCAATGGTTTTCTATTTTTTGTTTAAGTATTGTTGTCAAAATCTCCAGGTTCCTCGGCTAACGCGGAGTAGATTCCATTCTATTGGAAAAACACAAATTAATACATATACCTATTATATCAAATGGTTTTTTTTTTCAAAATAATATCTCCCTCCATTAGTTCTTCGATCTAGTATTCAGAATGGAGGTATTATTCATTTTATCACTCTAGCCTAGTGGCTAGGCTTTACGAATTTTGCTTCAAACAATATTTAAATTATTTGAAATCCGAGAAATTTTGAGGAAAAATTCGTTGACGAAATGTCCAAACTGTCAATGTGATGCAGATTGAATTTCTGTTGAAACGCTCCAAAGTAACGATAATAAACGATGGAAAACAAAAAAGCGACATCTGTCAATGTTGTGTTGTTGTTGTTAAATGTTAGTGGTATGGCCTGGTGCTAGGTCCGTCCGCGGTGGTACCACCGTCTTTCCCCTTTAACCTGCCGCTTACGTGTTCCGGAAGGGGGTTAAGGCAGCCGGTGAAATTTAAGGTAAGCAAAGCAACGCATTCGAGATCTTATGGTTTCTTAATGGGGGATCATAAGATTTCGGTGTCGTATTTATTTGCAACTTGCGAGTCTCAAATTCGATACTTCTATAACTACACTCAACAGCCATAAAAACGGGTCACTTTGTAGGTATGGACAATCCTGTAAAAAGTGACCCATTTTCATTGCTGTTGAGTGTTTAACCATCTATATTATCATAAATTTTAAGTCTTCGCGGGACTAAGTATTCCATAAATCATCAAGAAAATGAATGCGAAAACGAATTTGACACCCGCATGTCGCAAATAAATACGTTTCTTGTATTTATTTGCGACATTGTCTAGATAGGTACTTTAATACGGCTTCGTCGCAGAGTATCTAAAGTCTTCTTCATTACTGATTTCTGTAGATTTCACGGAAGCTTTGTCTTCTCCGAGGTCTTAGCTAATACAATATTCACGAGATCTGAACGAAAAACTTTTAAACGCGTACTTAGAAAAATGGCGTGAGAGAGACATCATAACTTCAGATCTTTGTAAAAAAACTTGGAGGGTAGTATTCAAAGTGGTACTTAATATTTATCAGTGCAAATGATTGTGCTTCCGTCCTTCTGGCGAACCTTAATTAAGAAGTTTAGTAATTATGAAGGCGTAGAGGTAGCGGAGGGCAACTTTTAATCATGTCGTAAACTTAACACATGCAATATACTTATTTCGATACTAAGCTTCTGCCCGCGATTTAGTCCGCGTGGAATTCGTTAATAGCATTCCCGCGGGAACTATGAATTTTTTCGGGATAAAAAGTAGCCTATATGTTGACCAGTGTTATAAATACGTACTTATTCCAAAATTTTCGAGTTAAATCCGGACATACATACATACAGACAATTTTTCTAAAAAATCTTTATTTTATGTTCAGTATCGTTTATTAGTCCCATCGACTTGATAGGTAGTTTCTTTTAAAACTAGTTCCTTTTTCAAGTTTCAGACGCGACTTCTTCTAAGACTTAAGTATTATTAGTATATATATAATATATAGGTAGGCAACTTTCGCGTGTGATACCTACATATGTAGTTATATCTACAGCGAAGGTCAAAATAAATAAACTCTTTTCCGTTTAAGGTCATTGTATCTCTTACAGGAGTGTAAAATTGAACTACCGAACAAGTTCTAACAGAACATTTCCAAATGAAAGTTTACAATATTTTGTCTTGTGAAAAAAAATGAGGCTTCAAAAAATGTTAGCCGTTATCTTCCATGTATTTTTTTTACACTCAATGTCGCTGCGGGTTGTTATTGATGACCTCATTTAGGTTATTAATTTGAAATTTGGTCGCCGTGGACGTTTTATTTATATATTATTTATGCTCCTTTATATTTTTCGGGTAACGTAAATCCATCCATCGTAAATATCAAAGGAGTCTTGAAAATATTTTATTTGCCACTACTTATTTACCAAAAATGTATACTAGGTACTACAGCCTATTTGCGTCCCACTGCTGGGCACAGGCCTCCTCTCATCACTAGAGAAGAGAGTTTGGGCTATAGTCCCCACGCCGGCCCAGTGCGGATTGGGGACTTCACACACATCTTTGTTATTTGCATACTTCGTAAATGCGTGCAGGTTTTCTCGCGATTTTTTCCTTCACCGATGAGTGGTAGGTCGAACCACTAGGCCACCACGGCTTCTAAATTTATAGCTGTCATCTAAATATCTAGGTACTTCAGGTAGGTATCCTAAATTGGCACAGTCACACGCCCCTTCATTCTAGTTACCCAGTTTTAAACTTGGCACAAACAGACAAAACGCTGCTGAATAAATGAAGTAAACATTCCCAAAGATTCCCATCGTTCGTAATCAAATTGGGTCATTCGATAAATTAATACAACTTCTCGTTCACCGTAACAAAAAGTTGGCTTAAACACTTTTAATTGAGACGGTCAATTGTCATTCAAATTATTTTGATTAATTAAATTGATGTGAAAAATGTCGTGGTAGCCTAGTGGTTTGACCTACCGCCTCTCATGCAGAGGGTCGCAGGTTCAAATCCGGCTCGCACCTCTGAAATTATTTATGTGCGAAATTCAATTTGAATTTACCACTGAGCTTTTCGGTGAAGGAAAACATCGTGAGGAAACCTGCATGCATCCGCGAAGTAATTCAAGGATGTGTGTGAAGTCCCCAATCCGCGCTGGGCCCGCGTGGGGACTATAGCCCAACCCTCTCGTGATGAGAGGAGGCCTGTGCCCAGCAGTGGGCCGTAAATAGGCTGTTGTAGTAAATTGATGTGGTTTTGAATTAAGTAATATAGTTTGGCTCGACATCGTTTTAGTCAATATACTCACCAAGCATTTAGGTATACATAGACGACTGATGATGATGTTGATGATGAAAGGGTTGCCTACGCTGAGGCCTAAGATGGAATGCCTCTGTGCCACCTTAACCCCCTACCGGAACACAACAGTGCGAGCACTGCTATTTGGCGGCAGGTTAGCGGGGAAAGACGGTGGTACCAACCCGAGCGGACCTAGCATCAGGCCGTACCTCTATAGTTTTATTCTGTCCTGTGGTAAAGGTACCTACTCAACAAGGTTCAAAGTAATTATCTGATAGATATGTTAAATCTGACGAGCACAAGGTAATCCTTAAATCCTTGGGCTCCCCTGCTTATTGTATAAAAAAGTTAATTAAAAAAAACAAAAAACCCGACTGCGTAAAAACTAAAAAGAAAAAAACAAGACTACTTAGTTCAGTAGTAGGTAGCTAGGATTATGTTAAGTAATTGATTGCTATTGAGGAATCTAAAGATGCCTACTATCGGGACCCATTATTTGTAACATTTTAACCTAGATTTTAAATGGGTCCCGACTGTAGGCATCTTTAGATTCCTCAATAGCAATCAATTACTTAACATAATCCTAGCTACCTACTACTGAACTAAGTAGTCTTGTTTTTTTCTTTTTAGTTTTTACGCAGTCGGGTTTTTTGTTTTTTTTAATTAACTTTTTTATTTTATTATTTTTAGTTAGGGATTAAAAGACCGTAAATTCCGCAATCTTGTCATTTCATGGAGAGAGTTGCTATCGTGGGGATTATTAAGTAGCTTGCGATGATCTAAATTACTGATTATTAATTCCTCTAGAGACCTAACCCGGCTCAAAACGCTACATAAGCCTGAACCTATTAAAATTCTTCAAGTCAACCGATAGATGGCGCTACTGGTACTACATAAGAGTATTAGGTAGCTATTTTATTTATTTACGAGCGCTGAGTACTGACTAGTGTACCTAATTGGTACCTATAATCAATTAGGTTATATTTCACTGTATCACACACACTATTGACACTTTAAATGTAATAACGAAACTAAAAGTCTTCAAGTCAACGGATAGATGACGCTACTGGTACACTACATTGCACATGCGTACGTACTTGATTGAAGTTTGAGATTTATGAAAAACATTATTATTAAGTATTTTATAGTCGTCGTGACCTGCTTGAAGACTCGTTGGTCTAGATTATTTCCTGTGTTGCTAATTCGAACGGATGTACTACTGGGTGGATAGGTAGGTACCTACTTTACGTGGTTAGTAAAGGAACTTTGAATCTTTATAAATCATAAACGGTTCTTTTGTCTGAAAAATGGTCAAAGAAACCTAATAATGATTTTTAAATACCTATTCAACGATACCTCACATGCCATAGTTGGTTGACTTTTATTTTTTTATTTTGTACAATATGGCGTCTGGTAGCCGCCATTTTGAATTTTGATAAATTTCATATCTTCAGTGACACTCGCGCAATTCAGACGAATCGATTGACGTATGATTCATTAAAATCGACCCACGCGTTTGATCTCTAGTGTGCCACAAAGGAACAAACATACATACATACATACATACATACATACATACATACATACATAGACAGGTAAACACATAACCCTCCTTTGCGGTGCGCAGTCGGGTAAAAAGGGGCTGTTACAAAAAGCTGATGTTCAAAGCTTACCAGAATTAGCTAGTAAACTCAATGTCCTACTTCCATTATAACAGTAGATAATACACTTCAAATATTAGCATTTTGACTTTGAAAGTCGGTCTTTGAACTTTGTGATAGGTGCAAAGTAAAGGTTAATCTATTTACAATATTAAGTTGTATGGCAAACTGGATTTGAAGGGAAATTCGTTTATGGAAGCCGCTTGTAAATAACTTTGGGCTAGTGATTTTATATTCAGAACAATCTATATTAATAGGGGGAAGTCCCCTTGTGACGGACACATAAGGTTTTTTTTAAATAAAAAATAAAGTTATTCAAAAAACTAATTTTTTATTTACGAATTAACAAATTTAACAAATTGTAAATCGTAATAAAAAACAAAAATGCAAATTCTTCATAAATTAAACTCAAAATCTTAAACTAAACGTCTGTGAAAAAAAAACGCAGTTTCTGCATGTGGCACCTAGTACCGGACGAACTTCATCTCGAATCCCTAGCACCGGACGGCTTAAAATATTTGACACCTATCACAAATATAACCATCTGAACATTCTGGAATGTCAGCACAGGCTTCATGTGCCCACCCGGGCAACTAGAGCACTGTATCCAGTTTTCGTCTTGGTCCTCTAAACACACTACGCAGGTAGTTTTGCCTGCTTCACGTAACGGCTGCGTTTTCTTTGTTTTTTCACCTTTTTTATCTTTTCCCTTAACTGTTTTACTTAATTTTCCCTCAGCGTTTTCTTTAGTTTTAACAGCTTTGGCTTGTTTTCTTTTCTTTCCTACTTTTTCTTTGGCTTTCTCATTTTTAGCTTGTTTACGGTCCTCTCCCATAGCTGTCTTAAAGTTTCTTTTCAGTTTTTTATTTTCTTCTTTAATGTTCTTTTCATTATCTTTTTCTTCGACAAAAACTTTCTATCATGTAGTGTACTTTTTGAAATGTTGTAGCGTGTCGCAGCTTCTCTCAAAGAGAGTTCTTTCGAAACTTTAGTAATCGCGATTTGTAAATTATTTTCATCCCACTTTCCTTTTTTTTTCTTCTCCTCAATTTTTCCCTGGCCGTTGTGATGTCTGAAACATCGTAGGCACAATAAGTATTATAATAAATGTAAATACTACCAAAATAAAAAAACATATACACTGTCCGGCGTTACGGGACTATTTGGTGTCCGGTATTACGGGACAGGACATCGTTACAATAATTTTTTATATATCTAAACTATTTCAAAAACGTACAAAAGCTTTTATGAACTATTAAATGTAAATTAATACTAACTTATTTAAAAATAAACACAGCCAGCTAAATACAAAATCAAGTTCGTAATACTCACCCGAATCTTAAGTGACGCAGGACGTTCCCTCCAAAATCTGCAAACAGCCGCTCCCAGCGTTGCTATGCGCGGCACAGGCGATGCGCGTCGCGTGAATCGGCATCGGTACGTCCCCCCGCGCCCCTTTTACTTGTCCTTGAATCGCTCGCGTTATTGGTTATCGAGATAGTACGAGTTGTAAGGTCCTAACCCAAAGTAATAGATAAATAAATTTAATAATTTGGCCAGCGTGAACGCCTAGTGATGAAATTTGGTAGGACCCCTTAGTTGTACCGAAAGCACCCGATTCTTTCAGAGCCATAGTGAGTTTACAGTGGGTTTTAAATCTGTTATTTCCTTGAATTTATTTAAGAAAAGACTGTTTAACGAATAAACGTCAAAATTTTGCGGATAATGGTTATACAATTTATAGTTTATTACTCAGCTTACGGTAAGACACGAGTGAGGAAAGATTAAAATAATAATAATGTGTAGGGTTACAGTCATTCGTTAGAGAATACTTAGTCAAACGAATGGGTCAGAGATCTTGTCGTATGATAGCCGTCTAATATTCAAAGGTCGTTAATAAGAGAAGAGGACATCTAATTTAGGCTCCCCCTCCTCTTTAGTGTTTAAAAAGTGGAGGGAGAAGGACCACGCACCTCCTAGGTTAACCACCGTGACTGCAGTGCTAGTCCCTTTCAATTATATCAGATCGACACTAGAAACGAGTCACAACCATCCATTCGCGTGGTCCCTGTGAGGCTCAACCTAGACTGGGCACCTCTCCAGCCAACAGACAAGCAACAAATGCTAACCCCATTTAACCTGTTGGTTTTTATACTGGTCATAGTCGGGGAGTCAGTCTGTTATACTCATCCCAAGTGACCCTTTATATACGACATGAGTATTTGGTGAACTTTATTAATAAATTGATTAACCTCCTATGAGGAATTCATTGTAGGTATGAGTTATAACAGAGATTTAGGATACAATAAGAGCCTCCTTCTATCCTCTTTTCCACAGACCTTAGTTTGGGTCCTCTTTTCCACAGCCTCAAACTACGAGGGCGCAATCTTAATCTACCCTCGTCTTAGTCAGGGAACGCAAATCCGACAATGTATTGCTTTCTAGGAGGTTCTGACCGAAGTCAACCTTCACTTAGGATGAAATGCCCCAGTCCAATTATACAGTTTGGATGGTCCCATATTCACTATGGTAGTATTCAAGGTCGTGTTGTATTGGACCAATGAATGCACTCAGGCGGGTTTCGATTATCACAGACCGAACCCAACATCTAAATATAAAAACAAAACCCTGAGTGCGATCGAAAAGGCAGTCACGGCTAAGCTTGGGAACCACCCACTAGTTGGATGATTTAGACAAATAATCAATGAGCTTGCTCTCTAGTGTACCAATTACTCACGTAGCATATATTCTGATTCTAAACTTACTATGTGGTGATACATAACTGCAAAGCAGATTGAAGTGAAAACCGAAGATTTTGTCTTGATGTGTAGGAAGTCATATTCAGTCATCGTCAACAGTCATTATGTAGTTGATTGAATTGTTTTAAGTCGGAAGGTAATGCCATGTCAGTCAGGAGATTATGTGAATGAACTTATATTTCAGTTGAATGTTATTTATAATTATTATAACATGGTTGTGAAAGATTCGCGATGTTCTCATAGTAAAGTTCCGGGTCTGTTTGATTAGAGAAAGAAAGGAGCGGTCAACAACAGGCTTCCTACGGTCGTATGATGTTGATGAAATTTACTATCTTTATTGTATTTATTAAAGTCTATGCGTGTATATAAATAAATTATACCCAATATATTTAATTTAATGGTCGATAGGGCCAGTAAGCTCTGAAGCAGCTTCCGCGAAGGCCCAACAAGATGGAGCGACGACCCTGCAAAGGTCGCGGGAACGCGGTGGACACGGGCGGCACCAGACCGAACCGAGCGGCGAACCCTGGGAGAAGCCCACGTCCAGCGTCGGACGCCTACCGACTGAAATGATGATGATGATGCTGATGATGATGATTGATGATGATGTTGGATGATGGAAGTTTTTTAAAAAGTAGCTTTATAAAATTAAACAGGAACCCCTCTGCACTAGTTTAGAATTAAGGGATTCATCTGTTCACTGATTATCTATTCATAGTACTTTATAAACTCTATAATCTGGTCTCGCAGTGGTAAAGTTCCCCAGCCCAATTATACAGTTTGGATGGTCCTCTATTCGCTAAAGTAGATCCAAGATCGTGTTGTATTGAGCCATTGAACACACTCAGACAGGGTCGCGATTGTCATAAACCGAACCCAACATTTAAATATAAAATAAAACCTCTGAGTGTGATCGAAAAGTTCCAATACCATTCCACGGACTGATCATTCTAATTGAATGATCTTAATCAAATATTAATAGATAATCATTGGAGTCCATGTATCCTGGAAGGATTTGAATTAAGATGTGATTTCGTGTCTGTCAGTCGTGTAATAGTACTACATCTTCTAACCTCTACTAGTGTACAGAGAAACAGAGGGTGAATGCAGTTAGTTATATTTTATCTAAACCCCATGGAACAATATCCGTCGAACTGCGACATCTACCGGGTAAACGTGAAACTAGGAGAACTAATGTTGAACCGATTATGTATTCTAAACATGAGACTAGTGTTATGTACTTTAGATAGGATGTCGGACAGCAACTAAATTACACAATATTATATTTTGAATACACTTTATCTTTTCCCGGTAACCTGTTTAGTACTTATTATAATTAGTGAATTATGGAATTACTTTTATTTTATTTGCGGTGCCTATTTAAGATTGTGGTCACAAACACAGTTTATTAAATGACAATTATTCTTTGTACCTATATTGTTAATTCAAAGGAAAATCATGGTCGCAAATAAACACATAATAATGATAATCATCACATAAGGAATTCAAGCTTACCTGCAGTTTCCCTAGATCTTAATGTTAAAGGAAGTAAGGGAAGAACTCAACGTTAGAACACAACGCTAAAGTAAGAGTTGATGTTCTAAATTAAATAACCAGGGTAAATGTTTCATATGCATAAAGCTCTTTATTTCAGGTCAGGGGTGAGAAATAATAGATGGAAAATATAGTTTTATTTATTAGTTCATATTGTAATACATTGCATTCAATTTTATTATTATTCAACACTGAACATTACGTTTCTTCACAGTCAGGACCCCCCCCCCCAGCACAATTTACTCAGGTATAGTGGTTAATATAACTCATCTAGCATATTTCGTAGTACTAATGCAACGTAACGAGACAAAGGCCTCGTGAGGTTGCCACTATATCAGTACGGTTGTGTAATATAGTGTTTGTTAGGTGCCGATCGCGAGGAAACCTGCACGCTACCGTGACACGGGTCAAGTGATCTTGTGCAACGTAACGAATAAGGCATCGTTATGTTACCACTATAATGCTCGGGCTCAGGCGAAAATGAGTTTATTAAATGATCGCGGAATTAAATGGGAAATTTCAAAATAGAACCGATCTTTGTATGTAACGCAACGAAACAAAGGTTTCGTTGTGTTACCACCCTAATGCTCGGGAAAAGGGTGAATGGCTCTAATGATTTACCGTGTATCTAGACAACCTAGATTCTAATGAATGATATGAATGATGTATGCAACTCATCGAAACAAGGCTTCGATGTGTTACCACCCTATTGCACGGGCATAGGATGTTTGACTCTACTAGTTTATCGCGTATAAAATTGTAGAATTTATTAATTGAAATGAACAATGCCAGAAACACAACGAAACGAAGGTTTCGCTGAGTTACCAAAATAGTACTAAATAACAACCATGTTAATTCAGACATAATTTGTAATAAATATAGACAATTTGGTTTTAAGTAGTTAAACTGAATTTAAATATTATCTCATGAAATTATCTAGACTTGGAATTACCGGTTGTTATTAAGCATGCACACATAAATTAACAAATCAAATAAACACAGTTTAATTAACACAACTTAAATACACACATGCACATCCTATTGATATCCTAATTCCTATCACAGTAAAGAACATTAGCCGCATGCACACCCTGCCTCCCTAGCCCTAAGACGCCCTAACAGCCCACTCTGGGTTCCTAAATTATGGGGAGCCAGAGTGAGAATAGGAATAAGGATAAGGAAGGTAGGAGCCCCCTGGGATTGGATTCGGAGCCTATTGGGGTTTTTTGGCCGGATACTGGGGGAGTCCCGCAGCTCGGCAGGCCAGTATCCGACGCTCCATACCTTGCATGAAGGCCCCCAGACTCCTCCTCCCAGAACCAGCGCATGGCCGAACTGTTTCAACGTTCTGAAAAGAACGTTGGCGGACCCGTCCGAAGATCCACACCGCCTTGCGACGTTAAGCCAAGTACAATCTTTGACACCGTTAGGCGACTGCACTTGTATATAGGTATTGGGATAAAAGTGAGTCAATTACAGGAACCCTGCCGTCTAGCGACCAGACTCAACCGCTAGCCCAGATTAATTCTGAGGATCTAGGAGTCTTGTCCCGGCAGGAGGAATTTGAAATGTGTAAGTAATTTGTGTGAAAGTGTAAGTATCTTTGTGCACGAAGACCTAATCAGGGACAGGAGGCAATACTCACCGATAATGTCCCAATCGTCCCACTATCACTTCAAACCAACTTAACTGAATCTAGTTATTCTAACTGGGAGCACCTTCGCCTCCAAAAGTCTTAACAAAAAAAGCCCTGACCCCGCCATTGTCTCTCCTTTTATAACTTTTCCCCTTCCCGGCCAAATAGTCCCTACCACCTCTGTTTTGGTGCAATTTCATAAGGTATAAATGCGATTTGTGTCAGCATAGATGTGATTTAAGTCGGTATAGCAGCTTCTTTTGCCAGTATAGCAGCTTTCTTTGCCAGTATAGCAGCTTCTTTTGCCAGTATAGCAGCTTTTTCTAACAATCCCGATGGGATTTTACTCTAGTATAGCAGCAATTTAAGGTAGTATAGATGCCATTCCACCTAGTATAGATGCTTCTTTCATCAGCATAGCAGCTATCTCTCTCTGTATAGCTGCTTCTTAGGCCAGCATAGATGCACCTTGCATCCAACCTTTTATCAGACGTTTTTCTAACTAAACCTGCGGGCCCGTATGCATGCATGCGTGGCATGCATGCACTATGTGTATGAATCTTATTATCTCAGTTTATGTAATATATTAATTTACCTCTCATTTTTTTAAAACTCTTCTCAATGAATATAACAAATTATTTAGTTATCCACATTGACGACCTTAAAATTATGAGTCGCGCTTGGCCATTTTTATTTCCGAACGTAAATTGGTCTGACATCTGTCAAACCTTTGTTCATTGAATCTGTCAATGATTACTACCAACTTGTATCCCAATCACAAACCCAAGGTTTATACAATCAAAAAATATGGTAAGATCCTTAAAAGGCGATAATACTGTGTTCTTGAACACAATGTAACCAATGATTATAATGACCTCCCTATTCTAGATTCAACCAAGGCTGATAAATTGAATCCCAAATCCGAAGCAGTTGTGGAGGCTCAAGATGTCAATAAATTCATGATTCATCAAAGGTCGGCCAGTGAACGCTCCTCTTATATGAAAAATTACACTGTTGGCCAGCAACCAACAAGTTGTTCTAATCCGAATGAATCCAATGATCAAAATCTAATTAGACTACAACAGTTTTATAAACTGTTTTAGGCTTACTTGTAAGTAGACTACATAATAAAACATTCAAGTTAGATTTCCATACTGAAATTATCCATAATTTCCATTAATATATTTCAACAACTATATAGGATTTTATTTATATGTACTGAACTTCATCACGAGAGGGACCCTCTCGTGATGAGAGGAGGCCTGCGCCCAGCAGCGGAACGCAAACAGGCTGCAGCAGTAATAGTAGTAGTACTGAATTTAAAAGCATCCATTTATACTTGTATTATTATTGTTTCAGTACCCCATCAGTATGAACAGGATACTAGACAAAGCCATCTATTTTTGGTATTGTAGTAAGGCATTCGATAGCCCATCAAATTGTAGTAAGTTCTCTAAACGGACTGCCCCTAAATGTGTCTCCTCAAGCCGCACTTCCAATGCACAGTACAGGGACAAGGTTAGTCAACCAACCAAATAAAACTCTAGTATTGTATTATATTTGTATATAGTTATCTAATATATAAAATTCTAATATATATATAAAATTATTGTCATAGTGTTTGTAACCATTCTCTCATCCGATTCCTGTGAAATCTAAAGTGTATGTTAAGCTAAGCAAGTTCAAGAATAGGACATAAGCTATTTCGTTAAAAAAAAAATCTAATTCAATATGAGTCAGTGGGGTCAGCTAGTGTATGTATATATATTTGTGTTCTGTTACACCCACCCCCTTTGGAGTTGTTAATTGAATGAATATGGAAGTATTCGTGAAATGAATAAGTCCAAACCCCTAGGGAAAAGACTCCTAACAAAGATTTTTTTTTTCCAAAGAAGACAAGGAAAGTGGTGTGAAAGGGAAACCTTTTGTAAGGAGATTTTAATGATTTTACTTGTAAATGGTTACCCATTTTTTTTTTCTCTTCCTAATAGTCTGTACCTTTAGTAATCTTGTGTTGGATCGTCTGTATTGAATTTACTATTACATTACCATTTAATAAACGTATTATTTAGAGTTAAAGTAATAAAAGTTTAGCGAGGAAAATAGATAATTACAAAATAACTATATAATTTAATGACATTAGTATGTGTTTGGCTTAGGTCCCGCCCCGCCTCCGCGTCCTGAGGCTATTTTGTTGAATATGCCTCAGAGAACATTGTCTACTGCAAATGTTCTGACGGTGGGCCTCATCCTAATAGATGGGCAGCCCTCCCCCAAACTTATTTTTGGAGGATTAGTCTAAGGTCTCTTGTCAGTAGCAGTAGTTGGTGTGTCTTCAAAGGAGTAAGAGGAGTCAAAAGGTAAAGAAAATATGTACTTCTAAGAATTCTTCAGTGAAATAAATAATTAAATTCAACAATCTCTCCCTTTTTTTTTCTAACTTGTAAGTAAAGTAACTAAGTAACCCTTTATTGTACAAACACAGTAGTACAAAACAACAAAAATAAAACAGAAAAGCGACCTTTGAGTCGGGGCTTGTTAATATATTTTATCACAACTCAGTTAGCTAGTAAGATTTGTCATCTAGGGACAATATGCTACAATTATCTGTGAAAATAGGACCATTCTGGAGGAAAATTCTACATGATATAACTATCCCATCAGTTAAAGTCTCCAGATCTAATAATTCCCCTATTGGCATTAATTTTACTACCTTATTTATACTATTTGATGACAGGCTTGGCCCAGCCGGCAGTGACCCTGCTCTCCGCTCCACCATTTGTGGGTACAATTTCCACTAGGGCGAACCTGTGCGATGAACACAAATGCCTGAATCCGAGTGACAGAGGTCAAGCATTATTATATGTATTTACCGATACAAGCATTTATATCGCTGTCCAGCACCCACAGTACAAGCTTTGCCTAGCTTGAGCCAGGTCAACTTGTGTGAAATGTCCCAAGATATTATTATTATTAGATCAGTAACTACATAGCTTGCCTTTTGAACTATGGTAATTTAAGTCTAATCATCCACTTTTATACTCTTCATTTAGAATGTACCTATTTAAGAAACGGCCGAATTCATATATGAACAAATCTATAGTACTTATGTAAACAATTTAAGTCCCTTTTTAGGAAAATGAACCTTACTCCAACATTGTTCAATGACCTATTGATATCCTTATATTTTCTCTGTTCGGCATTAAAAAATATTTAAAAAAAAAATAGAAGTATTCATTCAATACATACCATAATTCCTTTATTAATCGCCCATAAATACAAAAGTGCCACAGGGTTAATTTTGATTTGCAATTCGCGGGGTGTCTTCAATAATGTAAATCATCACATTTTTCTTATTAGATAGCATAGAAGTTACCTATGAGCACTAATCCTGAAATTGTTCACTTGTAGTTTCATTAAATGTTTCACTTAGAGATTGTTTATTATAAAAACACTAGGTTATAATTCACTTTCACCACACGGGCTACACATAACGTAACGCAAATGTAACGACTACATGTAACAAACTAAAGTTAAACAACACTACACCAACATTCAATAAAATCGACTTAAATAGTCTTTTAAAAGACTTCGGAAATATATATTTTCTATCTTTGCCATTACCGGCTAGTTAGCTGACTGACAGTGACAATGACATTGACATCTTTACGAAAAACAATTCAACTTTCAATTTCGTACAACCTCTTGATTTTCATTATAGTTCTAATTTAAATAGTACGACTGAAGAAACGTTTTAAAATTTAATCCATATAGTAATTATTAATAATTTTGTTCACAACCACATACAAACAACATTTATTCAAAATTATTGCGATGTGTAGCCAGTCTTGCAAACGATTTCAATTCGCTTCTCTAGCTTCCTTCAGTTCGGTGCAGGCGCACACTTTTGCCGCTTACACACCGCGCCAACGAACGAACGGTCCGAATTACGATAATTTGTATCTTTCTATGATATTTTCAATCTAACATTAATAAACAACTATTCAGAATATAGAGAAGACATGTATCTAAAATTGACAAATAGACCATATTCTTTTCTACGTGTAAGACTGCAATCATTAAACTTCTACTATACACATTTCCATTTTTGAAATATGTGGTTGTCCACCATCTCAACTTTCCTTAATTTTTCTTGTCTTGGCTAACGTGATTGATATATAAAACTGGCAATTACTTAAGTATTTATGATTTCGTCATGGCCTATGGTCACATTAATTTGGACATTGGGGACGAAAGCAGGAATTAGGTGCCAAAGATCGTTTGCGATCACGCCGAATCTATGTGGACGTCTCAACGAAGGCAATCACACATGCGGAGCCAACATTCGCCGGCCCTCACTAGTCCGGTGTGCACGCGGCATTTCAGAAACCTCCAACATAAAACTCTGACAATGTGCGTCCCTTGTGCGTCCTTTTATGTGTGTTTAGTTTAAGTGGTCCATGATTATTGTTGACCGCCAGTAGTAGTTTCCCTGTAGTCTGTGTCGACAGTTGTAAAGGGCACTACAGACAACCCCACTTGCAAAGTTGCTTATAAATTCGAAATGTGTAATAATTACCGGTTATTTGGTGTCCTCCTACCGTCATGATTGAGCTGTTCTTTCTTTCGTTTTTTTTTTTTTTTAATGTAGTTTATTTCGACGCGACGGTGGTGCGATATAACAATCAATAATTTTGGCATTTAAGTCTTCCCGCGTTAGTGGTTTATCTATTATTGAAAGCAGAAAAAGATACATTATTTTTATTTCCTTTGTCTTTTCCAATGTTTATAGTTCGTTCTAACTCAACCAGCTTGTCTTTGTGTGGCTATTGGTTGCCCGTTGACGTCACCAGTATTAGTAATCTGTGGTCGTTTCGTCTATAGGGCTCTACAGACGACCCTTAATTGCTTGGTCCTTCCTAAGTCACCCTCACAGCGCTTTGGCTGCGATTCTGGGCTCGTCGTAAGCGTTGTGAACGCTGTGAGCGCTTCGGGCGCAAACCGGAACGCACCCTCCTTGTGAACTCTTTTAGAGAGTGCGCCCACGGGAAACTTCCGCCACAGGCGACAGTTTCGTTACTCGTTCAAGTACAAGGAAAGTATGGTGATGCGTCCATGATGATGAGATGTAGACGTGACCTTTGTGATGAGAGAAACCTCTTTTCTTTTTCCATAGTAACAAAAGTCACCCGCGGGCGCGCTTCCTTAGTCGTTTATGACACTCGTGTGCGCTGGCTCTAAATAAGAATAAAATGGCGTCGGTCGACACTTCGTTCCATAATTTACTGATCATCTCTAAGTAGTTTGTGCGGATCATTCCCCTTTTCCCTACGAACAGAATTATTCAGTGTACTCTTTGTGTACGAACTCAGAAAAGAAGTAACTCTGAAGTTTTTGTTGAAACCATATTTGTCTAACTGTCAAATTGCAAGGTAAATCCATGGTAAATTCATACTGGTTAAAGTGCACCGGGCCTCTGTGCATTGACGCCGACCAAAAGAATTAAATGCCTAAGCTATTTTCCTTTTCACTATTACTTGTAAATTTACAACGCTCGTTATTCGTTTTCGTGTGTACGTGCTTGAATTCTTTACTAATTTCCAGCTCAACGAAGTGATGACGCTAGCTTCGCTTCAACGATCCCACAAAATGGACGCTTGGCATTTGGCATGACGACGTTTGTTTAATGTGAGACCTTAAATTCTCTGCAAAGCATCATGTCGTGTGAAATAACTATCTCTTCGGAACGTGTGTTGGTTGGGGTTTTTCTTTAGTATACTGTTTATGAAAGTGAGAACTAATAATACAGGTAAACACTCATAATACTTATAACAATATAGGTTAGGGTTTCCATGAACATTGGTAAATATAGCTTCAGACAGACTTACTAGTTTTAGATCAATGTCTTCGTACATTGACAGATACCTGTATTTGATTTGCAATTGCTATTATGAATATCATTATGATTTCCCATGTGAATATCATTTACTTTCAGTTTTGACTTGCTGGTCGCATCTGTTTTAATTAACTATATACTTTGACTGGCAGGATAAAATAAACATGTGTCAAACCCTACATTCAACCGTTCTGCAGTCAGCGGCTAAAGTACCTTGCATTACTTCATTGAATGGAATGGTGAGTTTTTATTCAATCTATTATGTATCAATATTGTTATACCGGTGGGAAGATTTGTTGTCCAGATGGCCACGGCTGAAACATGCTGCTCTAACTTGTTTGATGAGCTAGAACGTTGGTACTGTGAATCATTTGTGTGTATATACACTTGCTTTCTAAATTAGACCCAACCGTGTACCTACATGCTGTCATAACTCAAAAATTACTGTATTGAATAGCGTAAGGGTCGAATGGGGACTATTAGCTGTCACTCTATATTAGACACCAAAGTTTTGAATCCATCCATCCATTGATAAATACTGCATCTATGTTCAACTATGACTGTGACACAGTGTGCCATCTATTTCCCTAAATCACGGTAAAATGGATAATTATCATTGAAATATAATAAAAGTAGTCTATGTGTTTATAACTAGGTCACAAAGTATCTTTGCCAAATTTCACGCTAATCTGTTGCATCATTTTAGAGTGATGTAATAAACATTCAACTTTCAGATATATTTTATTAATAAGAAAGGTAAGATATGTATTTTGTTGCCTTCGGGGGACTAGGTAAAATAAACCCAATTGAAGAATTGATCATCTGATTGTCCTAGCGGTCATTTCTATTGCTAATTACATATTACTTTGATACCAACTATTTACTAAGTAAATTTTAATGACTGCATTTATTGTATGGCATTATAATAATAACATGTATTATTAACATCTTTTAACCTGGCTTTTCAGACTCAACTTCTCTATGTTTTGCCTGCCAACTTATCTGAACAAGATTGGACTGCGTGGAGCTTAACATATTCAAGAATTCCAGCCTATATTACATTTCAGGTAAATTCACCATTTTTTTTCTAAATATATAAAACTCAAACTGACTGTGACTGACTGACTGACTGACTGACTGACTGACTGACTGACTGACTGACTCAGTGATCCATCCACGCCCAGCCCAAACCACTGGACGGATCGGGCCGAAACCTGGCTTGCAGGTAGATGTTATGACGCAGGCATATGCCAAGACAGGGTTTTGCGAAATTCCCACGGGAACGGGAAAAAAACGGGACTTCACATTCAATACCTCTGCGCATACGAAGTGGCGGGGAAAAGCTAGTTATTTTATAAAATGCAAGGGTGACTGATCACCTAGCCAAACCCACCGTTCGTAAAATAATATAACATGAAGATTGTTCAATTTGGGTGTTTCATGTTTATAGCTTCCTTGGGGAAAGATACTAAAGTACTCAGCAAGAATATCCTCTGTCTAAGATTTGACTCACAGAATGTGTTCCCTTTTTGTTTTTGACATAATTTTGTAATAATTAATTTTGCTTTTACTGCATTTACTAAGGATGATGGTAATTAGTGGTTAAACTTCGTTCAGTTCCTATTTCTATATAAAAACTTGGATTTTATTGAAATGAGGGAAATCCTAATGACAATTAATTCCATCTGGCCAGATAAACTTTGCATTAACTATTTTAAATAATGATTTATAGATCCGCTCTTGTACAAGACTAATATTTCTTTTGGTTAATTAATTATTTTTCCTTCCAGTAATCCAGTGAACTCTCATCTGATTCAAGCTGGTTCCCTGACATGAAGAGAGCCTCATGAAGACTGTCCAGTTTTACACCATCCAGAGCAGCCTTGCGTCACACACGACCTATTCTTTGTGGTTGTTATTCTAAGCTTATCTTTATCTTTACTAATATTAAGTCTATCGAAGTCACGTGACCGTACGTACGCATGCATGCATACAGTATGTCCAGATTCATCCCGAAACCCACTGATCGGATTGCATCAAACTTGGCTTGGTGTAGGTTACAACACGGTCATCATGTTAGGCCGCTTTTCATCCCGAAAATGCATAGTTCCCGCTGGAAAGAAGTCGCGGCGGTACCCAGTTTTGATTTAATAGTTCACTAGTGTTGCCAGTGCAAATTCCGACTGAGCACGAGGAAAATTCGAATAGCGATTTTTTTTTTTTGAATTGAAAAAATTGACTCCCCTAATCGATTCGCCAGATTGTTATCATTAATCGTTCTAAGATGCGTATACGAGTTGAAGGGTGGGCACTGTTAGTTAACAAGGATCTATATGTATCTATGCATCTCTTACTAGTTCAAGTTAGGATTGGCACTGTATATTGTCTAAATTAATAGGGAAAAGTATTGTTGGAAATAGTGACAAGATGTACATATTATTTGTATAACCGTAACTGTTAATCTCTTAGTTTGTTCAGAATGGCTGAATTACTATACAATGTATTACTATAATCATCACAGCTTCACTGTGTAAGTCATAAAGACAATTTTTATGCTAAGCAGTTAGTTCACACACAAACAGCCAGTGAAATTGCTGGCGCAGAAGCACTCCATCTCAGACCTCAGACCGCACTCCATCTAAGCAACGCATCTGAGGTCCTGTGGTTTCTCTATAAGAAATCATGAAATTTCGTTTCACTGCACTGGTATATCGTGGACGATGTGCTGACAATCTGTCACTACACCCCGATGTTGATAATCTCGCTACCCTCGAAACCTTGTCAAAGGTGGTGTGCTGTGACCCTGAAGGCCACTAACGCTCTGCCTACCCCGCAAAGCAACGTAGACGTGACGGTATGTTTGTATGTGTGTAGTAGTTTAAAATATAGTAAGATTGTTCTTATACTGACTCATTTAATTACTTGGTCTCAGTCGTTAATGTTCTAAAGAGTTGCAGATTATAGTAATACATGAGGTTTCTAAATCAGATCATAAACTCTAATTTGTTTGCTTTTACGGTAGTCAGCTATCTCCAAACATCTTGTCACTATTTTTTTTTCTAAAGAGATCTCCCTGACTGATAATAGTCTACTTCTAACAAAAGGTGTAAAGGAAAAGGTAAAATCAGAGTTTATAATTAATATGTATATCCGAATGAGTAAATACAATATTATGGACCTTATCCTTTCGAATTTAAACGCATAACGTTTATAATTCCTTACTTAACGAATGTTAACTATGTTTATGAACATAAGGGATCTCGAACATTCCTCACTTCATGTATCAGTTAAAATTTTGGTTGTATCTGTTCTACTTGATACAATTTGCCACCCCCCCGGAATCTTGGAGTTTCGTCTCCCTATGTCTGTGAAACGAGTTCTAAGCCATATTTGTCGTGTATGCACCCCCCAGATAACACATGTCGAAAACTAATATTTCTGTCCTTATCTTGTACACACCCCCCAGAGAACACGCTTAGTAAACTAATATCTCTATATTCATCTTGTATACACCCCCCAGTCAACACGTTTCGTAGAGTATTATTTCTATACTCATCTCGTACCCACCCCCCTGACTACATGTCTCTTAACCCATATCTAGATCTGAACATCCGTGGAAAGCGTTTTATAATAGTCCATAAACTACCGTATGTGTCCAAAGTCTATGAGTAATTAGCAAGGAATTCGAATACATACTTCTAATTCCATAGTTTTCCAATAGATGGCGCTGTTACATGCGCAAACTACGTAACGAAGCGTCACCGCTGCAAGTCTAGGAACTCAGTGTATAGCTAAATCCTATTTCTTGATCAATAGATTGATCGTTCACAATCGATTACCCTTTCCTCCTGGACATTTTACCAGTATTAGTACGTTATTGAAGGGACTTGTCTGAACTAGAAATATCAATATTAAATCTTGATATCTGTAATTAATTTATTGAAATAATTATACCCACGATGTAAACCCACATATATCTCTGCCATTTTCAACGATACCACTTTGTGGCCGAAGCCACTTAAATAAAGCCCGTAGTAACCCAGGTTATCCTGGTCCCTGAGGCACCACTTTGTAAGGTCCTAACCCAAAGTAATAGATAAATAAATTTAATAATTTGGCCAGCGTGAACGCCTAGTGATGAAATTTGGTAGGACCCCTTAGTTGTACCGAAAGCACCCGATTCTTTCAGAGCCATAGTGAGTTTACAGTGGGTTTTAAATCTGTTATTTCCTTGAATTTATTTAAGAAAAGACTGTTTAACGAATAAACGTCAAAATTTTGCGGATAATGGTTATACAATTTATAGTTTATTACTCAGCTTACGGTAAGACACGAGTGAGGAAAGATTAAAATAATAATAATGTGTAGGGTTACAGTCATTCGTTAGAGAATACTTAGTCAAACGAATGGGTCAGAGATCTTGTCGTATGATAGCCGTCTAATATTCAAAGGTCGTTAATAAGAGAAGAGGACATCTAATTTAGGCTCCCCCTCCTCTTTAGTGTTTAAAAAGTGGAGGGAGAAGGACCACGCACCTCCTAGGTTAACCACCGTGACTGCAGTGCTAGTCCCTTTCAATTATATCAGATCGACACTAGAAACGAGTCACAACCATCCATTCGCGTGGTCCCTGTGAGGCTCAACCTAGACTGGGCACCTCTCCAGCCAACAGACAAGCAACAAATGCTAACCCCATTTAACCTGTTGGTTTTTATACTGGTCATAGTCGGGGAGTCAGTCTGTTATACTCATCCCAAGTGACCCTTTATATACGACATGAGTATTTGGTGAACTTTATTAATAAATTGATTAACCTCCTATGAGGAATTCATTGTAGGTATGAGTTATAACAGAGATTTAGGATACAATAAGAGCCTCCTTCTATCCTCTTTTCCACAGACCTTAGTTTGGGTCCTCTTTTCCACAGCCTCAAACTACGAGGGCGCAATCTTAATCTACCCTCGTCTTAGTCAGGGAACGCAAATCCGACAATGTATTGCTTTCTAGGAGGTTCTGACCGAAGTCAACCTTCACTTAGGATGAAATGCCCCAGTCCAATTATACAGTTTGGATGGTCCCATATTCACTATGGTAGTATTCAAGGTCGTGTTGTATTGGACCAATGAATGCACTCAGGCGGGTTTCGATTATCACAGACCGAACCCAACATCTAAATATAAAAACAAAACCCTGAGTGCGATCGAAAAGGCAGTCACGGCTAAGCTTGGGAACCACCCACTAGTTGGATGATTTAGACAAATAATCAATGAGCTTGCTCTCTAGTGTACCAATTACTCACGTAGCATATATTCTGATTCTAAACTTACTATGTGGTGATACATAACTGCAAAGCAGATTGAAGTGAAAACCGAAGATTTTGTCTTGATGTGTAGGAAGTCATATTCAGTCATCGTCAACAGTCATTATGTAGTTGATTGAATTGTTTTAAGTCGGAAGGTAATGCCATGTCAGTCAGGAGATTATGTGAATGAACTTATATTTCAGTTGAATGTTATTTATAATTATTATAACATGGTTGTGAAAGATTCGCGATGTTCTCATAGTAAAGTTCCGGGTCTGTTTGATTAGAGAAAGAAAGGAGCGGTCAACAACAGGCTTCCTACGGTCGTATGATGTTGATGAAATTTACTATCTTTATTGTATTTATTAAAGTCTATGCGTGTATATAAATAAATTATACCCAATATATTTAATTTAATGGTCGATAGGGCCAGTAAGCTCTGAAGCAGCTTCCGCGAAGGCCCAACAAGATGGAGCGACGACCCTGCAAAGGTCGCGGGAACGCGGTGGACACGGGCGGCACCAGACCGAACCGAGCGGCGAACCCTGGGAGAAGCCCACGTCCAGCGTCGGACGCCTACCGACTGAAATGATGATGATGATGCTGATGATGATGATTGATGATGATGTTGGATGATGGAAGTTTTTTAAAAAGTAGCTTTATAAAATTAAACAGGAACCCCTCTGCACTAGTTTAGAATTAAGGGATTCATCTGTTCACTGATTATCTATTCATAGTACTTTATAAACTCTATAATCTGGTCTCGCAGTGGTAAAGTTCCCCAGCCCAATTATACAGTTTGGATGGTCCTCTATTCGCTAAAGTAGATCCAAGATCGTGTTGTATTGAGCCATTGAACACACTCAGACAGGGTCGCGATTGTCATAAACCGAACCCAACATTTAAATATAAAATAAAACCTCTGAGTGTGATCGAAAAGTTCCAATACCATTCCACGGACTGATCATTCTAATTGAATGATCTTAATCAAATATTAATAGATAATCATTGGAGTCCATGTATCCTGGAAGGATTTGAATTAAGATGTGATTTCGTGTCTGTCAGTCGTGTAATAGTACTACATCTTCTAACCTCTACTAGTGTACAGAGAAACAGAGGGTGAATGCAGTTAGTTATATTTTATCTAAACCCCATGGAACAATATCCGTCGAACTGCGACATCTACCGGGTAAACGTGAAACTAGGAGAACTAATGTTGAACCGATTATGTATTCTAAACATGAGACTAGTGTTATGTACTTTAGATAGGATGTCGGACAGCAACTAAATTACACAATATTATATTTTGAATACACTTTATCTTTTCCCGGTAACCTGTTTAGTACTTATTATAATTAGTGAATTATGGAATTACTTTTATTTTATTTGCGGTGCCTATTTAAGATTGTGGTCACAAACACAGTTTATTAAATGACAATTATTCTTTGTACCTATATTGTTAATTCAAAGGAAAATCATGGTCGCAAATAAACACATAATAATGATAATCATCACATAAGGAATTCAAGCTTACCTGCAGTTTCCCTAGATCTTAATGTTAAAGGAAGTAAGGGAAGAACTCAACGTTAGAACACAACGCTAAAGTAAGAGTTGATGTTCTAAATTAAATAACCAGGGTAAATGTTTCATATGCATAAAGCTCTTTATTTCAGGTCAGGGGTGAGAAATAATAGATGGAAAATATAGTTTTATTTATTAGTTCATATTGTAATACATTGCATTCAATTTTATTATTATTCAACACTGAACATTACGTTTCTTCACAGTCAGGACCCCCCCCCCCCAGCACAATTTACTCAGGTATAGTGGTTAATATAACTCATCTAGCATATTTCGTAGTACTAATGCAACGTAACGAGACAAAGGCCTCGTGAGGTTGCCACTATATCAGTACGGTTGTGTAATATAGTGTTTGTTAGGTGCCGATCGCGAGGAAACCTGCACGCTACCGTGACACGGGTCAAGTGATCTTGTGCAACGTAACGAATAAGGCATCGTTATGTTACCACTATAATGCTCGGGCTCAGGCGAAAATGAGTTTATTAAATGATCGCGGAATTAAATGGGAAATTTCAAAATAGAACCGATCTTTGTATGTAACGCAACGAAACAAAGGTTTCGTTGTGTTACCACCCTAATGCTCGGGAAAAGGGTGAATGGCTCTAATGATTTACCGTGTATCTAGACAACCTAGATTCTAATGAATGATATGAATGATGTATGCAACTCATCGAAACAAGGCTTCGATGTGTTACCACCCTATTGCACGGGCATAGGATGTTTGACTCTACTAGTTTATCGCGTATAAAATTGTAGAATTTATTAATTGAAATGAACAATGCCAGAAACACAACGAAACGAAGGTTTCGCTGAGTTACCAAAATAGTACTAAATAACAACCATGTTAATTCAGACATAATTTGTAATAAATATAGACAATTTGGTTTTAAGTAGTTAAACTGAATTTAAATATTATCTCATGAAATTATCTAGACTTGGAATTACCGGTTGTTATTAAGCATGCACACATAAATTAACAAATCAAATAAACACAGTTTAATTAACACAACTTAAATACACACATGCACATCCTATTGATATCCTAATTCCTATCACAGTAAAGAACATTAGCCGCATGCACACCCTGCCTCCCTAGCCCTAAGACGCCCTAACAGCCCACTCTGGGTTCCTAAATTATGGGGAGCCAGAGTGAGAATAGGAATAAGGATAAGGAAGGTAGGAGCCCCCTGGGATTGGATTCGGAGCCTATTGGGGTTTTTTGGCCGGATACTGGGGGAGTCCCGCAGCTCGGCAGGCCAGTATCCGACGCTCCATACCTTGCATGAAGGCCCCCAGACTCCTCCTCCCAGAACCAGCGCATGGCCGAACTGTTTCAACGTTCTGAAAAGAACGTTGGCGGACCCGTCCGAAGATCCACACCGCCTTGCGACGTTAAGCCAAGTACAATCTTTGACACCGTTAGGCGACTGCACTTGTATATAGGTATTGGGATAAAAGTGAGTCAATTACAGGAACCCTGCCGTCTAGCGACCAGACTCAACCGCTAGCCCAGATTAATTCTGAGGATCTAGGAGTCTTGTCCCGGCAGGAGGAATTTGAAATGTGTAAGTAATTTGTGTGAAAGTGTAAGTATCTTTGTGCACGAAGACCTAATCAGGGACAGGAGGCAATACTCACCGATAATGTCCCAATCGTCCCACTATCACTTCAAACCAACTTAACTGAATCTAGTTATTCTAACTGGGAGCACCTTCGCCTCCAAAAGTCTTAACAAAAAAAGCCCTGACCCCGCCATTGTCTCTCCTTTTATAACTTTTCCCCTTCCCGGCCAAATAGTCCCTACCACCTCTGTTTTGGTGCAATTTCATAAGGTATAAATGCGATTTGTGTCAGCATAGATGTGATTTAAGTCGGTATAGCAGCTTCTTTTGCCAGTATAGCAGCTTTCTTTGCCAGTATAGCAGCTTCTTTTGCCAGTATAGCAGCTTTTTCTAACAATCCCGATGGGATTTTACTCTAGTATAGCAGCAATTTAAGGTAGTATAGATGCCATTCCACCTAGTATAGATGCTTCTTTCATCAGCATAGCAGCTATCTCTCTCTGTATAGCTGCTTCTTAGGCCAGCATAGATGCACCTTGCATCCAACCTTTTATCAGACGTTTTTCTAACTAAACCTGCGGGCCCGTATGCATGCATGCGTGGCATGCATGCACTATGTGTATGAATCTTATTATCTCAGTTTATGTAATATATTAATTTACCTCTCATTTTTTTAAAACTCTTCTCAATGAATATAACAAATTATTTAGTTATCCACATTGACGACCTTAAAATTATGAGTCGCGCTTGGCCATTTTTATTTCCGAACGTAAATTGGTCTGACATCTGTCAAACCTTTGTTCATTGAATCTGTCAATGATTACTACCAACTTGTATCCCAATCACAAACCCAAGGTTTATACAATCAAAAAATATGGTAAGATCCTTAAAAGGCGATAATACTGTGTTCTTGAACACAATGTAACCAATGATTATAATGACCTCCCTATTCTAGATTCAACCAAGGCTGATAAATTGAATCCCAAATCCGAAGCAGTTGTGGAGGCTCAAGATGTCAATAAATTCATGATTCATCAAAGGTCGGCCAGTGAACGCTCCTCTTATATGAAAAATTACACTGTTGGCCAGCAACCAACAAGTTGTTCTAATCCGAATGAATCCAATGATCAAAATCTAATTAGACTACAACAGTTTTATAAACTGTTTTAGGCTTACTTGTAAGTAGACTACATAATAAAACATTCAAGTTAGATTTCCATACTGAAATTATCCATAATTTCCATTAATATATTTCAACAACTATATAGGATTTTATTTATATGTACTGAACTTCATCACGAGAGGGACCCTCTCGTGATGAGAGGAGGCCTGCGCCCAGCAGCGGAACGCAAACAGGCTGCAGCAGTAATAGTAGTAGTACTGAATTTAAAAGCATCCATTTATACTTGTATTATTATTGTTTCAGTACCCCATCAGTATGAACAGGATACTAGACAAAGCCATCTATTTTTGGTATTGTAGTAAGGCATTCGATAGCCCATCAAATTGTAGTAAGTTCTCTAAACGGACTGCCCCTAAATGTGTCTCCTCAAGCCGCACTTCCAATGCACAGTACAGGGACAAGGTTAGTCAACCAACCAAATAAAACTCTAGTATTGTATTATATTTGTATATAGTTATCTAATATATAAAATTCTAATATATATATAAAATTATTGTCATAGTGTTTGTAACCATTCTCTCATCCGATTCCTGTGAAATCTAAAGTGTATGTTAAGCTAAGCAAGTTCAAGAATAGGACATAAGCTATTTCGTTAAAAAAAAAATCTAATTCAATATGAGTCAGTGGGGTCAGCTAGTGTATGTATATATATTTGTGTTCTGTTACAGAGTGTCCGGCACTAGGTGCCGTCCGGCGTTAAGGGACTTCCCCCTACATATTATACCTAATATTATAAATGCGAAAGTAACTCTGTCTGTCTGTCTGTCTATTACCTCTTCACGCTTCCGGTGAACCGATTTGGATGAAATTTGGCATGGAGATAGTTGGGGTCCCGGGAAAGGACATAGGCTACTTTTTATCCCGTAAAAACGCATAGTTCCCGCGGGAACGCGATAACCGAATTTCACGCGGGCGAAGTCGCGGGCAGAAGCTAGTTTAGTTAGTTAGAACGGGATAAACAAAAGTTGCAACGGTATTACATAAGTAATACAATATACCTTGGTACTCCGTATGATTTTTTAAACGTTGCGAATACTGCATTTTTTATCTAAAGTAAGATGTTGTTTAACTTCTGGGCTTGTCCATATTGATATAGTAATTGTATTCTCCGCATATGTATATGTATGTATAAGTTCGTTTTGTCGTCGGTGAATATAATTCACGTGACGTAGCCCATTTATCGTCGTCCGAGACGAGACCTTTGTCAAATTCGTAGCGTCTCTGAAAGGCCGAAAGGATAATAAAGAAAACCATGATACGTTTTCTTTCATCTTAATCGTGTTACGTTATCAGCCTTCAATCTTTATTTACTACTACTGAGAATTTTGGGGAAGGAAACACTTTTATGAAGATTGGTGTGAAATCTCAAAAAAACCGCATAAAACAGCATGAATTAGGATAGCAGTGGGTGCGCAAAGGAACTAAACTTATAACACAGATCCTCTCTGAATGAGAGAAGGCCTGTGCCCAGTAGTGTAGGAATACGCTGTTGCGATGGTGGTAATAAATATAGACATATGTACAGTCTAGTTCATTAATATGTGTTCACTTTTGGACCTTATTACAACGTGGTAAGATGCAAAAGTGTATACAGAGTATATAATATATATAATCTGTATTATTATCTAGCCATATCGTCGTCGTCGTCCCGTCCCCCCCCCCCTCCCACCGTACTCGCGTAGGTAAGTCCCATTTTGCCTCATTCCCGACTTCCCATGGTAATTTCACGAAATTCTCATTTAGTGCTCCCCTACGCTCCTCGATGAACCGCTGGCTACTGTCAGATTAGTTACATTAAGAGATTGTGTCAACCCCGCGATCGAAAATACCAGCTCGGTATGTACCTAATCGAAATACCTAATTTAAACTATCTTCATTAACTGCACCCGTCACACGCTCTTAACAGTCTTAATGAACCAACCTCGGAAATATTTACACACAAGTGCAATTGTAATTAGTTTACATGTTTACACTCCATTGCATAATTGATTACGATTAAATACGCTCATTTTCCTAGTAAAATTCACACGCGTGTTGAACGGAAACTACATAACGCAACAGAATCATCGTATCTCGTACGCAACGAATACGTAATGGCAATCGCCAATGAATGAAATTAGAGGGACATTGGAGTCAGCTGTAAGTGGAGCAGTATGATACGTGTCAGGTCATAAAAATAAGGAGACATGCCCTGATAGAGCCAATTCGTTCGAATTACGGAGTCGCCAATTTAATGTGTGCGTTGCACTGCAATGTTTGGTTTCCTATACGCTCTATTAACTACAAGGCACATTACCCCAAGTAAGACTACCGAAACCAATCCATCATCATAACATCATTTTTTATAGGTACTACCTACTAACATTAGTCTGTAGAAGTCACATGACTTGTCATAGAGGTAAATTAAACACGCGTCAAAATTTAGGCTACTTTTTTCAGGGAAAAACGCACAGTTCCCGCAGGAATGCTCTTATCGCGTGCCTTTTAATCATCAAGTTACTAAAATGACCTTCACTTAATAATTATCATTGAAAAAGGCCTCGAGAAGATTATCAATAGTCTGATAATATTTGTGTCATTATAGAGACAGAGGATACGACAAGCTGGATGAACAAATCTTTGTCTTTCAATGATCTTAGCATATGAGTTTCAACGAACGAAACTCGTTATACTTAGTTAAATCGAGTTCTCGTGACGCGAGTCAAGGCAACCGGTGCAAAGAAAGAAGCACGTGATCGAGTGAACGAACTTGCGCCTACTATCACCTTTGTTGCGCAATTGGTCATATAAGGGAGCTGGCTGGTCAAGGTGATTGGAAATGAAGTTAAGGTACTCGTATAATCGTAACTCTGCGTTTTAAATAAAGTTAATGCAAATCAGATCGCGGTAACCCTTTGACTGCCATTTCAAACTTAGCGCCAATCCTAACTACCTAACCTATTACCTATTAGTTACTTAGACTGGGTGGATTAAAAGGTAGAAATGTGCGCTTTTTTCTGAATATGATGGTGTAATTCTTTTTTTATCGAGTCTATAGCTGATACTGTGGATTAATTATCGTCAAATGGTTTTGATCCACCCAGCATAGGGTGTGGTATGTGACGACTCAGGTGTGCTTTTGATGGCTGTGGCCGAAAGCGGCGATCAAAGGGTTACAGCGGTTTAAATAAATCAAATTATGACAACGACAACATTTGAACGAAGTGAATGAACAAGATCACAATTGTATTATTGCATTTAGATCGGATAGTGGCTAATGCTTTGTTGTCTTGTGATTTGGTTAAGTATTTCCTTTATGGTGTTTTTCTCTTTACCGCGTGATTATATCTTCAGTATTTTAATAAACTTGCTTAAAAAAAAGAATAGGTAACTATTTCTCAAATGTAATAAAACACTTTGAATACGGTTTCCCTGCCTAGTAATTAAAATTAATTAATTAAAAGTGATGAAGATAGGAGCCGATATCATACCTAATCTACAGGTTTTTTTTTACAGCCCCTTTAGTCTCGTTTTTAGGGTTCCGAAGTCCACAAGGAACCCTTATAGTTTCGCCATGTCCGTCCGTCCGTCCGTCCGTCCGTCCGTCCGTCCGTCTGTCCGCACTATTGCTCGGAGATGCTTAGTTCTAGAAAGCTGTAATTTGGTATGAATATGCATATTAGTTACGCTGACAAAGTGGTATAATAAAATGTTGAAATATATTTTTTTATAGGGTACCTCCCCTACTCGTAAAGTGGGGATGTAATTTTTTTTTCTTGCGTACCCCATGGTGCGGCATATCGTTGAATAGGTCTTGAAAAAATATTGTGGGTTTGTTAAAACCATTTTTTGATTAAGTGATGCGTTTGTGAAATATTAAGCTTTAAAGTGCTATTTTTTGTTAGGGTCACGTGTCCCCCCCCCTGCCAGCTAAATGGTGGTATTTGGAAGGCTGAAAAATATCATGGTTGTGGCATATATAACGCAGTTGAAAGGGAAACTATCATAGCTAAGTAGGCTGTACAAACTTTCGAGTAATAGTCGACCAACTTATGATGATGATTTTTCTCGAGCGGCAGGGGCGTCGGGCGGGCACGTCATTCATACCACAGGCTAGCTAGATGCTAATAATACTATAAGTAACCATAGAAAGGTACTGTGGGCATCGTCAACTTCGGAACCCTATACTTTGCGCGTGGCCCGACACGCACTTGGCCGGTTTTCATTTTTATAAGCTTTTTGTGAGTTTATTATTTTTCTTAAATATTATAGCCCATTAGAGCCGCCTCCCCAATATCCTCCCAAACTTGATAATAAATATCTCGGGACATTTCACACATATTGCTAGCCCCAAACTAAGCAAAGCTTGTACTATGGGTGCTAGACAACGATATAAATACTTACCTATATAGAGAAATACATACATATATAAATACTAAACATCCATGACTCGAGTACAAACATTCGTGTTCATCACACAAAGTCTGCCCCAAATGAATGAATGTGTCTGATAATCAATCATCTTTGTCCGATTTCCACCCTTAAGGCAATCAATGTAACCTATTCTCGATTTACTCACAGTTATATGCAATCTGCTGGATTTATTATGTGCTTTCTAGAGGCAATTTTAACGACATGTTGTGTAAGTGGGGCAACTTGGCTGTATAAACAATTTATGAAAGTGTGTACAATTTATGAAGTTACAGTTACATTCCATAAGCAAACACAAAATGAATTTATTTTGTGTTTGACTGTCTCAAAGTAACAAAGTGATATGAAGGAGTCAGATGTTGGCATTGGCACAACGCAGTTGTACATACAGTTTAATATAGCAAATTAGGTAAATATACGTTTTGTTAACATTTGTGTATGCCGTGACGCGACATTGGAATTACTAATTAATTCATTACTTAACGCTCTTGAGTGGTAGGTATCTTGAATAACTAACTTTTTATGTAAATTCTTGAAAGGACCAAAAGAAGACGTAGATTAGATTAAACTATCTAACAGTTGGACTAAACTGAGCAAACAGTGATGAAAATAGTCACGTAGCTACTCTAATGAACCCCAAAACTCGGACGTGGGACATGTGGGTCACCCTCACCCTGCAAACTGCCGCCGTTTATCTCAATTTACAAAATGTTTGTCGAAACGTCTCGGTGAACTACATTCAGCTAAACCAGCAGAAGTAAAAAAAATGAAATGACGCGTGACGCTAAAGAAATTCGACACGATACCTTTTATAAGATAGATGTATATAAATGGCATACGAATTTGTGACGAGTACTTATTCACAGCCAGCGACATGAAAATAGACACCTCACTTTTGACTAAGGCAGCGGATGTTGTTAAAAGCTCTTCGTGGCTAACTGTACTTGATAGGGTTGCTTTAGCACCCCTCAGAAGATACGATTACGATCGCGCTCTTGCTATCACTAAGGGAAATTTATAACGGCTTGGGCTGAACGGAATTGCAATAAGGCTCTTCCTGGAATCGTTTTGTGCCGTACCGTAAGTTTGCACCGTTGTTTTATTTGGGAGAACGATTTCTTGCAAATGAAAAATATTCAAATCTGTATCTATCAATGTACTGTTAGGGAAAGCGTATCTAATCAATATCAATAAAATATATCCGTTACTGCCTGAGTGACAGACAATGCACAGCCGATACTAATAGCCGTAGAAGGCTCAAATTTGGCATGTACTGAAGGGAGGGGAGGTACTCCGGGGGCGTAGAGGAGCACTAAGAGGGGATTATCCGAAATTCAAAGGCCACAATAATATTGCGATAGTTTTCAAAGGTCTTGTGTAGGTAAAAGCAATTTTAATAATTCATGTAATGTTTAAAAGTAGTATTTTTTATGTCGATGGTATAGGCAAACGAGCGCACAACCCACCTGATGGTAAGTGGTCACTGCGGCCTATGGACACCGAAATCCTTTGATCCCCCATTAAGAAACCAAAAGATCTCGAATACCTACCCTGAGGCCAAAGATGGAATGTCTCTGTGCCAGAAATTTCACCGACTGCCTTAACCCCCTACCGGAACACAACGGTGCGAGTACTGCTATTTGGCGGCAGGTTAGCGGGGAAAGACCTCCCCGGATGGACCTAGCACCAGGCCCTACCACTGGCAAATTGTAGTTTGTTGTTGTTTGTTTTATACCTCAAAATTACCTAAGACGTATACCTCAAAACTACCTAAGTATGACGTGGTATGACTAATGACACTATTTGTATGATTCCATATACGAAAGCTGCGTTGAAGAAAAGTATCTGACTTGACTTGTCAGTCAAGTAGGTAGCCAATTATTTTCGTAAATATGAATCCCTGCTTAATTTGGAGATTGTTTCAAGATTGCAATTTTTGCAATATAATTTTACTGTTATAATAAAACCTTGGTATGTTTTATTAATATCTCCTAAAGCTAACGACTAGAAACTAAATACGATAAAAACAATTCATTAATCGCCATGAAATTGACAATGGCCCAGTTTTTACAGCTGCTATATTGCAAACGCAATAACAGAAAACAGAAACAAATATTATGAGGTATCTTGATCTAATAACTCTTCGTCAAAACTAACGCAACAATATCAACTTTATAAATTTAATATTTTAGAGTTAAAAATGTACTTGGATGTTTCGTAATGATTGATTTAAATATGAGGTGAAGGCAACAGAACGGTTCTTACGATACTGCTAACTTAAATGCTGCCAAGTGACATAATTGCAATTTATTACAATAAGCATGCAATTTTAAATTGATTTAATATCTATCCACTGAGCAATTCCTATGAGAGATTGAACTTTAGATTCAGGGTTATTTCTGCCCCGTTCAAAACTTTCAAAAGCTTTCCTCGAAATTTAAGTCTCGTTTAGTATCAAGATAACGTAAAATTAAGATGTTTTTGTCCCGGTAAAAGAAAATCCCATCAAAACATAAATGTGAAATGAGAGCCAAGTTTAATATTTGTGTGTTGTCGATTACACCAACAAAAGAATTGAAATCTTTTTGGGGCCAAGTTATGCGAGTCACTGGGATGTATTTCAAGATCAAGATCTGACTTGGCTAGTTTTCACGTACAGGCTATGTTATATGTGTTTTAATCAACTTATCTTCGTTATGTCACACGCTAGACAGTGTCGGTACTTCTTGTTTCTACTGACTTATACCGTTCGGTTCGGTTCGTGTACCAATGCATATCTAAATTTTAGTACTTACCTATGTGAAAACTAGACAAGTCAAATCTTGAGCCTAACTTGGCACCCATATATATATCTCAATTATTTTGTTGGTGAAATCGACAACGACACATAATATTGAACTTGGCTCTCATTTCACGTTCATGTTTTGATGGGATATCACTGGTTTTTGCACTAAAATTATTATCACTATTTTCCGACCACCTATGAACCCAACTACTAGGCCCAACTCCGTGAAACTGGACCGTGCAGTATAGCAATTTTTTTTAATCAATTTATTGCAGTACAGCAATTTTTTCTAATCTTCAGCAAGTTTTTAGATTTTTCGTTGGTTTACGCCTAATAGTCGATCTTTATGCCAAATATCAAGTTTGTAGGTCATCTGGGAGTGGGCTAGAGTTTTGATCTATAGGTCAGTCAGTGAATCAGTGGATCAGTGTTCTGTTTATTGAAATTATGACTTACGTTTGATGTATTTCCGAGTGCAGTGCATTACGAACAGGAGAAAAGTACACTCTCCTGATTGTACGTGGCGGTTTGATAAGTCAGTGACTTTAAGTAAAACAAAAACCATTTTAACATATAAACTTTCTAATTACAATTCTGATCTCCTTGATAGCTGGCAGTTTTTTTTTTTTTTTTTAAAAAGGTGGGAAAATTAAAAAGTTATTGAGGCATATGTCGAATACGGTCGGAAAATTGTTGGAAAATGGAGAAAAGCGAATTTCGTGTGTTAATTAAACATTACTTTTTACGTGGAAAAACTATTAAAGAGACTGAAAACTGTTTAAAAAAATAGAATGGAAGGAATCTGCTCCTTCTCATGGAATGGTACATAAGTGGTTTACAGAATTTCGTTCTGGGCGTGCCACTACCAATGACGCAGACCGCTCTGGTAGGCCAATTGAAGTCACCACTGATGATGTCGTGAATAAAGTTCACGATATTGTTTTGGATGACCGTCGAGTTAAGATTAGTGAGATAGCTGAGACTGTACACATTTCAAGTCACTGACTTATCAAACCACCCTCGTAATGCACTGGGGATTGAAAAAATCTCAAAGCGTTTACGCTGTAAGCAATTTTCAAATGTGTTTTCACTTCATTTTCAACAGTACAATTCTCTGCGGGACAAGCCTTTACTATCAAGGTTTTAGCACATTTAAAAGAACCTAATCAGTAAATTGCTCAAGAAGTACAAGTTTAAAATTATGGCTAAAGTTTTACACCCTTGGCATCTTCCTGTCTCCGCTTACACGGGAGTTTCTTCGCATTTTATAATTAAATCTACGAACTGTTTTCAAACAACCTGACGTTTTTACCTAGTAGAAACCTGACACTGTACTGCTTGGCTATTTTTAACCGGCTTACAAAAGATCTTCGTATTTTCGTACATTTCCACAGCTATTTTTTTTTATTAAGCAAATCATTTTACTTTGCTTTAGTTCTGAAGATGGAATCCACAATGAAATCGGAATTCCTTTAAAAATTGTTACTCACGTCCTCCTATTGTCATATTTGAAGTAGACTTTTCTTCTTCTTTAAATAAAATACGTCCCTCTTCAAACACCTACAGGCTACTTACAAAGTCTGTGACCCAACACCAAGACAAAATATAATGCTCTTGACGTAATATTTTCAAATGACATTAACATATGAACAAATGCGTGCGTTCCGCCTCTCTGGGTTCGAACAAACTGGACCCTTCGAGCTAATTCGTTTAGGCCCACATGCACCACCGCTGCTTACCATTGTGCATTGAAGAAGAATGCTGGCAAAAATAACATGGCAGACTGCCTGACAAGGATAAATATTGTTGACATCAATGTAGGTATAGTATATTCGTTTCATCTCACGACTGCGGGTGACCCATGGTAGTGTGAGTGGATACACATATACGGTCTCGCTGTCTTTCCGCTTCACACGCGTCACCACTACAACCATGGCTTGCCCGCAGTCGTGAGATAAAACTACTATACCGTATATTAACCCTATATACATATAATCTTAGAAGAAGTAAGGTAAACCTAGGGTAAGGGTACTAGTAAATGTGTGTGTAACACATTTACTAGTACACACACAGACACATACACAGTACGTGTATCTTAGACAAAGAAAAAGTATGTACACCTATAGATATACAATATTACATAATAGTTTAATAATACAAGCAAATCCTCTTTTGTTATTAAGTATAACCGGGTAATACACGAGGGTATTTAAATACCCCAACCCATGGACTGGAGGTCTGGAGCTCGAATGTGGTTATCATTACATAGTAGTAAGTATAAAACAAAGTCGCTCCCTGCTGTTTGTCCCTATGTATGCTTACATCTTTAAAACTAGGCAACGGATTTTGAAGCGATTTTTAAAATAGATAGTGTTTCAAGAGGAAGGTTTTCGTATATAATTTGTTATAGTTTAACGCTCAATTCCCGCGGGAACGCTATAACCGAATTCCACGCGGAAGAAGTTGCGGGCAGAAGCTAGTCTAAAATATGCCTGCGACTTAAGGGTAGAATTTAACTTTCACTTTGATACTAAATTCTCACTCTATTGAGAAACAATTTCCAAGATAACACTTTGTTATACTGTAAAAGATACGCATTAATGCTTAAAAGTGAAAGCAAATCGATCAATGTAAATCCATTACTTACTTATTATACTTATTACTTATCCATCATTGACCTATAATAACACATGTGCAAACAGTGCCTAACACAATATGTCAAAATATATGGAGCAAACTGACATTAGAAAACACGTTCCAATAAGCTAATAACGCCTCTTTATAATATGTGTCAAGATAAATATTTTATACAAAGTAAACCTAAGACTTAAGTGTGAAATTTACTGAGCGCCGAACGGGTGCCCGAGTTGTTCAGGCACATTCTTCCCCGGCTGATTGTGAATCCTTACTTATAATAAGATCAATGTTAGCCATACTAATACACACGTCGCAACGAGTGGACCGATTTGGATGACATTTGGTATGGAGATAGTTTGAAACCCGGGTAATAACATAGGATACTTTTTATCCCGATACTTCCACGGGAACGGGTTTTCCACGGGTCAAACCAATTTATTTTTTTTATACTATAGGGAGGCAAACGAGCAGACGAGCTACTTGATGGGAGGTAGTCATCGTCGCCCATGGACAAGTGCAACACCAATTTTCCAATAGTTCTATAACTATAACTGTCTATATTGTATATTATCAACGGGTACCTACGCAAATTCTAAGTCTGCGCGGGACGAAGTTTGCGGGCAAATGGCTATAGTGGAATTATAAATGTAAAATATCTACATATAAGTAAGTAAGTACGGTCGGCTTCCCGAAATTGCATCATGAGCTGCCGCATGTCTAGATTTGGTACGGGAGATAGTTTGAAGCCCAAGTACCTATCTATCGCAGCATCGGTATTGTATGTCACCCTATTCTGCCCTTACAGAATTTAATGGAGTATCATTCTGATAAACTACCAAGATTTAGGCCAGGCTTTAACTACTTACGCATGAACTAATTTATCAACGTAGACCTAGGAGTTTCGTATCAAATTTGTTGTTAGGATGTGACTGGAGCGCTTATCTACATCAATCAATTATTGTTGCGGTTGCAACCTCATTTTATAGACTGTTTTACCTATTTTTATACTTTTCTATTTTAGAATGTTTTCCTTTTTTTTCACGTATTGTCAATATATCTTGCAAAAGAAACGTCTCAGCTTGATTTACTTCCAAATAATCTCCACTAAAGCTATGGAAGTCTTCAATAATTATCAAATATTATGAGATAATGTGGCCTGAAGGCCAAAGAAAGAAGCCGTGGTGGCCTAATGGTTAGACCTACCGCCTCTCATGCAGAGGGTCGGGGGTTCGATTCCGGCTCGCACCTCGAAGTTTACTTATGTGCGAAATTCAATTTGAATTAACCACTGAGCTTTTCGGTGCAGGAAAACATCGTGAGGAAACCTGCATGCATCTGCGAAGCAATTCAAAGATGTGTGTGAAGTCCCCAATCCGCACTGGGCCCGCGTGGGGATTATAGCCCAAACCCTCTCGTGATGAGGAGAGGCCTGTGCCCAGCAGTGGGACGCAAATAGGCTGTAGTAGTAGTAGTAAGTCATTTGGCCTGTATAAAATTACCACACCTTAGAGTGTTTGTGTGAAATAAATAGGTTAAATTCTTACTTAGTGGCTCTCAGAGCTACGTAAGCCACGATAGTCCATTGTAACTTAAAGCGGGTTTATTTTTATTTTTTGAAATCCATAATTCCGCCATTTCAAAAGATTAACAAAACTGAATCGACAAAAAAATCGCTATAAATTTTTGAAACCTGGTCACAAATTTTCACGAGAACCGGTTGAGAAATGCGACCAGCTTTCGTATCCTTTCCATCCAATCCTTTCCTAGTCTTTCTTTTTTGTATTGTTGCAGCATAAAATCTCTAATCAATCGGGTTCTTTTTGTTCCAGTTATCTTCAACTTCAAAGTGCGTTTTCTGTAGGTAACTAAATATACGTTTTAGTGGATTAAGTAGCATTTTTTTGTACTATGAAAACGATAAAAGGTAATTTTATGGTATAAATTAAAGCACTTAGCGTTGACACGTAGTCTTATTGATTAATCAGCGCGCCATATTACTTGTAATAGTGTCGTACCTACTATACTCGTATATACATTATACAGCGTTTTTCTGCACGCGTCACGAACGGAACGTCTGTATAGATTTACCACAACAGGCGCGTCTTGACCTACCACAACACGCTCGTAGAAGAATCCGCGTCAACAGGTTTTCCAACAATGTTATTTATCGCCAATGATAACATTAAGCGGTTTGCAATGAGTAGAGTACAAACACAGCAGGTCTTTCACAATGTTTCCTAGCCAGCCGTAACTGTGTCGAGGAAAAACGTGCGAGTGAAAAATAATAAGGCATTGTATTAGCGCTTGTGATAGAATAGACGAATTGACATTGTCTCGGCTTCTAGCCTGTGACTGCGGTAATCGCTCGAGCAGGATCGAGCCTTATCGAAGACACGAGATTTTTAAACCAACCTTTGACCGCTGACTGACTGATACAACACACAGCCTAGAAACTACTGGTCGTACAGAGCTGAAATTTGGCATGTAGGTTCCTTGGGGTGTGTAGAGGATTTCAAGAAATTCGCAAGGGAACCGGAACAATGGGATTTTACATTATAAATGTTTAGCGCATACAAAGTCGTGGGCGAGTTAGTAGTTAAAGTGTATCAATAACAAATTCTAGATTTGAATGCAATTTAATTTAGAATGCGTTTTTGTATTTGTTATTTATACAATAGCACTGTAAAAAGCAATTTATTCTTGCATTAGATATATTCAATATAGACGTAATCACGTACAAGCCTGAAATCTAGACCAAATAAAAATTCATTTGTTACTAAAAAATAACCTAATTTAATCTGTACTTGAAAATTAAATTTACATTTATTTGTCGACACTTTTAACCTTACCAAATAAAGTTGATTTGCCACTAGAAGTATATACATATATTATATACCTATATGTATTGATTACAGGTTGCGCTTGTTCATCGATTCGTTACTAAAAAAGTCATAAAGTTGTTGACCATATCTAATAAACCATATCTGGGACAAATGGTCCAGTTAGGTAGGTCCAACTTCGAGAAAGAGGTCAATCGTCGAATCCGACTCGGCTGGGCCGCGTTCGGGAAGCTTCGCAGTGTCTTTTCGTCCAAATTACCGCAGTGTATTAAGTCGAAAGTCTTCGACCAGTGTGTGTTGCCAGTGATGACTTATGGCTCCGGACGTGGGCACTTACAATGGGCCTCATAAGTCACCCATATAGTAAGGTAATGACCCTATGGGTGACTTTGGGCCTTCTTATGAGGCCCATTGTAAGTGCCCACACACTTTGGGGAGAAATGAGGATATCCGCAGTAGAACTAGGGTCACCGACATAGCCCGAAGAATTGCGACAGTAGCAGTGGGTGGGGCACATTGCTCGCAGGACTGATGGCCGATGGGGCCAGAAAGATCAAGAGTGTCGTCCGCGAACCGGGAGACGAGCTGTCGATAGGCCTCCAACAAGATGGAGTGACGACCTTGTAAAGGTCGCGGGAACAAGGTGGATGATTGTGACACAGAACCGGTCGGAGCGGCGCGCCTTGGGGGAGGCCTAAATGTCCAGCAGTAGACGTATCTTTCGGCTGAAATGATGATGATGCATTAAAAATACCACTTTATTATATTACACAAACGACCTTTTGACGTTGGCATAGTATCTAAATAGTTATTTTTTAATGCCTATTTGTAATGAATTCGTATTATGCTTTAACTTTTTTTGTTGAAACCTATACGCTACTTCAATTACGAGTCTCTCGCACTGTGCCGCTTGCTATAAGATTGAGCAAGATATAAGAAGTGTTGGTCGCGGGAATGCGGTGAATGCGAGCGGTATAAGACCGGTTCGTGACCAGTCCGAACAGAGAGCCTGGGGCAAGGCATGTTCAACAGTGGTGGTGTATCGGCTAAATGATGAATTCGTACCTATTAAGCTTAATCTTTTAAAATAAGTAGATATTACCAAAATATTACCCACCTACGCGTAGCGTGTATATTTATAACTAACATCTGTCCCGGGACTCCAACTATCCCCATACCAATTTTCTTTCAATTTGGTCCAGTGGTTGAAAAGGTAACAGCTGTCTGACAGAGTTACTTTCGCATTTATAATATTACTAGCTTCTGCCCGCGACTTCGCCCGCGTGGAATTCGGCGTTCCCGCGGGAACTATGCGTTTCCGGGATGAAAAGTAGTCTGTCCTTTCCCGGGACCCCAACTATCTCCATGCCAAATTTCATCTCGATCGGTCCAGCGGTTGAAGCGTGAAGAGGTAACAGACAGACAGAGTAACTTTCGCATTTATAATATTAGTATTCATTAATATGGATTGGTAAAGGAATACTTCTTAGTAGGTACTTAATACGGAAATTATTTTCACATCAGCAGCTCGAAAAAGCACACTTTACTGTCAGAAAACAGTGAGCAAAATTGTGCTTTTTTTTTCACTGAGTGAGACAAAGTAATTTTTATTGCCAAGACGACGTTCGCTAAGACAGTCTGTCTACCCGCGACAACGGCCGATGCAATTTGGTCAAACGTCAGGTCAAGCAAAAAATGGTAAATACCTAACTGGTAAATGCCTATTTCGAGTGTCTATTACTATATAAGTGTAGTGAACGCGAAAGTTTAAAAAATACCACAAACATCCTATCGTTGTACAATACAACACAAACGTAGGACAAGTGCATGGAAATTTTCCTTAGTGCCTTTGAAGAAAGTAGTAAACATGTTTTTCTGATCTTTATGTTCTGTCCTTTTTTTCTCTATTGTGTGGTGTTCAATAAAGAGTATTTGTATTGTATTGTATTGTAAACACAGCTGTTCTGCCGTCATACGAAAGAATACGGCAAAGTGACCTTAGCGGTGTTTTTAGTTCTTTACACGGGCGTATTCAGCGAAAAAAAGCCGAGCCGAATGGTATTTTCCTTTTTTTTCCTAGCGTGGTTAGTTTCCGAGATAGCCAACGGCTAAACGACGTCAGTTTTGGATTTTTGCCGTAATTTATTGACTTAAAACACGCTAAGAGACAAAAATAAACTAAATTGCCGTTAATCACCAATAAATGTTTTTTTTTTGCTTTCTTTAATAGGGAGGTATTATCACGCATTTATAAATAGGCTTAAAAAGGGCTACATACGTGTAGCCGTTGTCTTGAGAAATATATTAGTGGAAATTAGAAACTCCTCTATGAACTAATCGACGTTAAGCGCACTTAGCCTTTCTTTAGTATTAAATTTGATAAACTCTAGTAAGGTCTAAACAAAGAAACGGTGACTGTTTTTTAGCTTAGTATGTCAGTAAAAAATCGTTTTTAATATTTTGAATACCAAAGTTAATATGCATTAATACACTAAAAAATGGTTAAATGCTGTTCATTCTAGTAGTGTAGCTTGCTAGCTTGCAAATGGAAATATTTTTTTAATTACTCGGCACATTCTCCTTAGAAACGAACGTACGCCAATTTTCAAATCTACCTCCTCATTCATCATCATCATCATTTCAGCCGAAAGACGTCCACTGTTGGACATAGGCCTCCCCCAAGGCTCGCCACTCAGACCGGTCCTGTGCTACTTGCTTCCACCGGTTTCCCGCGACCTTCACGAGGTCGTCGCTCCATCTCGTTGGAGGCCTACCGACAGCTCGTCTCCCGGTTCGTAGGCGCCACTCGAGAACTTTCCGGCCCCATCGGCCATCAGTCCTGCGAGCAATGTGCCCCTCGCCCACTGCCACTTAAGGCTCGCAATTCTTCGGGCTATAGCGGTGACCCTAGTTCTACTGCGGATATCCTCATTTCTGATTCTATCACGCAGAGAAACCCCTAGCATAGCTCTCTCCATTGTCCTCTGAGTGACTTTGAGCCTTCTTATGAGGCCCATCGTAAGCGCCCACGTTTCGGAACCATAAGTCATCACTGGCAACACACACTGGTCGAAGACTTTCGACTTGAGACACTGCGGTAATTTGGACGAAAAGACACTGCGAAGCTTCCCGAACGCTGCCCAGCCGAGTCGGATTCGACGATTGACCTCTTTCTCGAAGTTGGACCTACCTAACTGGACTGTTTGTCCCAGGTATACATAATGGTCAACAACTTCGAGCGCAGAGCCTCCGATTATTACGGGAGTTGGCACAACATCCTCCTCATTCATTCGTTCAAAACTCAGGCGCAGCTTTTTAATTAGTTTATATGCTCACTCAACGTTCAACGTCATTGCTCTCTCCGGGCGGTACTCTCCGAAATTCTCCAATGATTTTTCGCACGTAAATTGGTTTTAGCGCTCCAGGTATTAATTTCCTTACATGATTTGATTACCAAAATTTGGAGTGCTCATTGACATGCCAAAGGGGTGGACCAACAATATTACTTATTTAACATTGATAATTAAGTATACTAACCGAATATTTTTAGTGATTGCGTGATTGTTCGATTGGCAGCATTATTGACCAAGCAAGTATATTAATATGATAATTATACTACCCGAATATTTTTAGTGATTGCGTGATTGTTTGATTGGCAGCATTATTGACCAAGCAAGTAAGCAAGGAGATTAAGAATGACATTTTTGGTTAGTAAAGGGTCAATTTACTACAACCTGTTATAACTATAGTACATTATTGCAGAGGCCGCAATCGCAATTGCGGCCGAGGTATATATAATGCTTTTCTCAAACAGCGAGGAAATACGTAAGGTCAGTCGGGGCAAGTGCGCCAGGGTGGGGTAAGTGCGCCTAACATAATTTTATCGAAACCTATAGATATTACTCAACTAGTAGTTGGCTGTTTACAAGGCATAGGGGCGAAATAAATTTAGGCTCACTTACCCCACATCAGTATTTACTACTTCCATGATCGTGGATGATTTGGCCATGGAAGTTGTACTTATTACCTCCATGGATTTGTCAGTTTCTCTACAGAGGTGTCTCAAATAGCAAGCGAATTAAAAAAAAACACACACGACAATAATGTTTTTGCTGGCCAAGGCCGGCAACGGACAGCCTCGCGTCTTCTTTTTTTGAAAGTAACACGAACATTTCCGAGCATGTTTGAGAAAAACTAATTTAACTACAATATACAAAAAAAAACAATCAATTATCTATTGCTAATTGAACGCTTGAGACAATGTCGCCAGTAGAGTGATATGGGTTGAAACGCGAGTGTAGATCACCCGATTGTTTTTGTTTTATATTCATCATTGGTTCATTACTAACTTATTTGCCCAAATACGGTTACAATTTAGTTGATATAGTTACACTTTCATAGTTGTTCATGCGTTTTTAACCTGCGATTATATTATACCTGTAAGTATATGTTTAATGACTTTTCAATGGAGTTTCTTAGCGCGCTAGGAGGTACTTTTTTTATTACATTGTAATTAATATAAGAAGAAGTATTTTGAGTGAAATAAAATTAATCATGCCCTACTTTTTGTGAAATTTCCGCTCTCTGTCGATTACTTACAAAACGGTTTTTTATTATTTTTAGGTTTAGGTCAATTTTATAGGTACACAATTAACACAAAGATCCGAAAAAAACGAGATATATTCAAATGGATCCATGCTTTTGATTCAGTAGAATTTAATTGCCGACTAAAACCATTGATTGCGGGTAAAAAATAACATAAGTATTTGATAAAAAGAGTCTTGGTCTGGCCAGGATTTTAGTAGGCAAGGCGACCCATTTGCAAAATATTGTCGAAAACATTATATTTTAATTACAATAAGTTTTACCCACTTACCATAAAATATGTATCTCGTACTTAAAGAAACTGTGTAACATGGAAATTAAATCTTAACCATTTTATTTTAGCAGTTCATTTATGTTTTATGTGAGTTTTTAAAGGAGATGGTTTCTTTTTGATTTAAAGTTATCTTTATTAAAAGGAGTTTTATCGCATTAATTATTTTTCACCTTTCGCGTTTACTACACTTTTATAGACACTATACGAAATACACTCGCTAAACCTTGTTACAAAACGTACCGTTAGGGGCGCTGTTCAAGTTTTCATACAATCTTGATGTAAACGCAAACGCGGTCGAGAAGTATTTTCCAGGTCCGAAAAATACACTTGAGGTACGGGTCGTCACGCGATTAAACTCGAAAAAAATATACTAAGGTAGCCTTTTTCGACCGGACTCGAACGGACGGCCGGATTGGTCCGTTGGTAGTGACCCTGCCTTCTGTTCCGATGGTCGCGGGCTCGAGTCCCGCTCGGGGCAAACTTTGTGTGATGAAAACGAATGTTTGTACTCGAGTCATGGATGTTTAGTACTTATATATGTATGTATTTCTCTATATAAGTATTTATATCGTTGTCTAGCACCCATAGTACAAGCTTTGCTTAGTTTGGGGCTAGGTCAATATGTGTGATAATTATGTCCCAAGATTTTTTATTTATTTATTTATTTATAAATTATAATAGTAAATGATTTTCAATAATTGTTATTACATACCTGAAACTAGATAATAATTAATACACGCTGCCTCGCTGTTAACTTATCTAGGGGTACTTAATAGTATCCGAAGGATCCATCACACATTTCATACAAATCACTCACCTGAAAAATCTGTTAGCATCAATTCACAATACACGTGCGTGAGTCCGCCGAACGAATTCGTTGTTGCCGCGAATGTGCGCGCGCGCTGTGCCGACTGAGTGCGGACTAAGCCCTGCGCAGGGGTAGGAGGAAATTTATTGACACAGCCTACCAGCGGGGACACCTACAGACGGCGATTCTCGCATGATCAACATAATGAGAGTACACACAAGTATTTAACCCCATGGTCAAGTGTTTAATACTGCTGTTACCTATATCCATTATTGACTTCGTCTTCCGAGATTTAATTTGACTAAGTAGCAGTGGAACTACTACCTTACTTAGTAAAATTAAATACCTTCGACGAAGCCAAGATAATCAAGATCGAACTTCACTTCATATAGGTATTCGTTTGATCATTAAATAATATTACAAATGCGGAAGTAACTCGGTCTATCTGTTACATACATTACATACCCCTTCATGCTTAAACCGCTAGACCTAGTAGCTCAAATCCAGGAGAAGGACATAATAATAAATATCCTACCTTTTAGATTTATAAATTTGTAATATATAATTTGACATACCAATTGTACCATTAATCCTATTACTTGTTAACATTATTTCTTATTTTGGTATGAAAAGACGATCCTAACGGTGCAACATTTTATTCCTGATTTTCATTTTATTTTTATTTTGTATTCTTTCTGACGATCTCAATGTAAAATTCTCTTATTTTGACATGTAAATTATGCTGTAATTTGATAGGTATTGAGAAATAAATGTCTATGTCTATGTCTTCCGGAAAACACATAGTTCCCGCGAGAACGCTAAAAATAGCACAAAAGGTGGACTTAGATAGAGTCCATCAATTCAAAAAACTATGAGAAAATAGAAGGAAAATTCTCAGTTCGATAGGAACGACCTTGAATTTCAAGAAAGGACATCGATATGTCACAATAATGCAAATAATTGCCTAATTTCACTTATCTTGAGCACATAACAATTAATGTTCTAATAACTATCAAACACATCTTTGAATTAATTCGCAGATGCGTGCAGGTTGTGATGCGTTCAGGTTGTGAAGATGTGTGTGAAGTCCCCAATCCGCACTGGGCCCGCGTGGGGAATATCGCCCAAACCCTCTCGTGATGTGAGGAGGCCTGTGCCCAGCAGTGGGACGCAAAATAGGCTGTAGTAGTAGTAGTAGTAACTATCAAACTTGACTGAAACAACACTGCATGTAATTTATCTTGAAATTTCAATAAATATTGTGTTTGCTTAATACTTAGCTAGTATTTAGGTATCCATGAAAAAATGTTGGTGATTATTGTGAAATCGCTGAATTTAATTAGTATTACCGAACGCATAATTATTTATTATGAGTAACGAAGCGTAACATGAAAATTATTTGTACAATGGGAATAAATGAAAAGTTTTAATTGAATATTTCGTGACTTTACTTAATATGAAATGGAACAGGGAAAGAGACGTGGCAAGTCTTTTTATAACTGACTATATGAAAGAGAGAGAGAGAGAGAGAGAGGAGACCCTCGACTCTTGTATGTATAGTTGTTTTTTTTTTGTATGTTACTCGATTATTCCTTTAGTTGTGAACTGATTTCAATGATTCTTTTTAATTCTAAAAACTTTTGGAATGTGTTCTGTTATCGATTCTAAGTATCCCCACACAACTTTTTGCGAATATCTCCCATGGACTTTCGACCCTCTTTAGCTTTATTATATGTATAGATAGATTATTTTTTAAATTGGATTTTATTATGAAAAGGAAAAAGTTCACCGAGTGTTTAATTTCAGGTTAAAACTTCATATTCACGGTGCCGAGGCATTCTTTCCCTGCAGGTGAATATGAATGAATGATGATTCTTTCCCTGCAGATATTCTTGATATGGCATATGTACTTGTAAGTACCTACTTATTTTAAACCGAAAAGCCCACCGTCACGTCTGACGCGCGATAAACTCGGAAAGTAATGAACGGATTTCCATGCGGTTTCACACTGTTTCGCACTATTTATTTTATTTCCCCAGATGTCTCTTGATGGGAAAGAGGCCTGGGCCTACATTACTGGGCTTTCATTAGGTATGCCATTCCCGGAATAACCTATTACTTTACCTACTGATGACGTGGTGGAAAGCAAATTCGAAAACTTTTCACTTGGATTAATTTATATTTTATTTATGTTCTACTGACCTCTGTCCTACTTTATGCTACAAGAAAAGTATACAAACTTTTGATAAATGAAGTACCTACTTACTTAGCAAAGTTAATTGCTCGACCATAAAATTTTTGAATGCGATTAATGATTACCTACCAAACAAAGGTACCTATTTTCTGATGCATTAAAACTTGTAAATTACGAATAACGTGAATAGTTTCCTGCTGGAAAATAAGCACGTAAATCATTCCAAAAACTCGTTCCAAACTGTTCCAAACAAAACAAAATTTTAAATGTCACCATTTAGCCAAAACAGGTAGGTAACATTGAATACCTACCTACCTGAGAAATATGTTTAAATATCACTACACAGTGTAAAACAAAGTAGCTTCCTGCTGTCTGTCCCTATGTATGCGTACATCTTTAAAACTACGCAACGAATTTTGATGCGGTTTCAATAGATAGAGTAATTCAAGAGGAAGTTTTTAGTATATAATAAGTTAACTATTACTTATTCTATGTTATAGTTTAACGCTCAATTCTCGCGGCTCAGTCACGGGCCGAAGCTAGTTACAGATAATTGTTTATACGAATCCGCGCGATCTAATGATAAACAAAATCTAGGTAAGAAATGAGCCAAGAAAATACAACATTTTTTCCTCACAAAAGTATGAGGTGGGTGCGATGCCAAGAATTCAAATACGTTGCTTGTCAAAATTTTAAAAATACTGGGTCTGTGTTTAACCGGCTGTGCTAGATAGAAGGAGATAGATGATTGGCACGTTTTTTTAGTAAACAGCTTGATTTGTGTCGTTAAATTCGTTTTAATTGTGATAATGACACTGAGTTGGTACTTAAGTAGTTATATCAAGGTAGATGTGGAAAGAAAGCCCAGGGCATTGGCAAATCGTTCCAACGTGTTAGCTCGCAGATTTGCGCGTGGTAGTGTGGAGGTCAAAATTACTCTTTTCAAAGCATTTTGTCAGACATTATACACGTGCAGTCTGTGGGCAAAATGTACAAAAAGACGCTAAATGCCTTTCCCAATACAATAATGGCTTTAGGATGCTGATGGGACTCCCGCGCTGGTGCAGCGCATCAGGAATGATTGCGGAGGCGCGGATGGATGGTTTCTGGGCCATAGTACGCAAGAGAACCATCTCCCTGATGCGCGACAGTCCCAACAGCATCCTACAACTGGTATGGACCGCCCCAACCGGTGCCATGATGCAGCACTGGAACCACCTCCATATGGAATCAAGGGGTAATTTGTATAAAATTATATTATCATCATCATCATCATTTCAGCCGACAGAGGTCCACTGCTGGACATAGGCAAAAAAACAAATGGCCAATTAAAATTATAATTCAATAATAATAATGGAATGTACTTAAATGTAGTTTAATTCTTAATATCTGCAATGAATGATGTGAATTTTAATTTAAAGAAATTAGCCTACTAATTAAGTATGGATTTTTTCTGAAATAAATGGATATTATTATTATTATTATTATTTGGTACATTTTCATGACGCGGGCCCATGGGGACCCGGTCATGCGCATTCATGGGGCCAAAGCCAACATGAAGAGGCTTTTGGTACCTTTTACTATAATTGTGAGATGATTAATGAAACGGGAATTCAACATCTGATACGTCTACAACGAAACTTAGCATGAAATTTCCACCTGTGACCGCACTGCGACAAAACCTTAACATAATTTCTAAACACTAATTAGCTAAGTAATGATATCGTAGCGCAACTGGTGCAGATACAAGTATGTGCTATCAGCCAATCGCAAAATGGTTGTCAACACGCGAAACTGCACTACCGATACCGTCTCCGTGTTAAAGCGAGTGCATTTTTGAGACAACTTTGTATTATATTTTAGGAAGCAGAAAGGAATATCGGCTAAACATTGTTGTCTTCGAAGAGTAATCACGCCTGTTTCCCGTTAAGGTGGGGCAGAGACCCTAACGCAAACTGCATGTGTATTTATTACCAAAATATTTATTGCCAAAGACATACCTACTTGGATCTACGGTATCTTGAAGAAGTAACAGAATCAAGCTTCACATAGGTAGGTCAAGCAAAAAGAAAAACTGAAAATCATGATCAAATAACTAAATAATTTTGAATCTTCGTAATTTAGGTAGAGAAGCTATAAAAGAGACAGCGCCGTTAAAATCGACACTCCCACATCCCTTCAAAGAAAGACAAAATAAAGGGAATTAGTTAAATTAATGGGAAAACAAAATAAGAGAGGGGAAATACCGACTACCTACTTACCTTACCAACTGTGACGCGACCCGACTGATGATACAATGCACGTTAGTTCATTTTTTATACTTTTTAATCAAGCCCAATTTTTTTAACGTTTTTCCTCCATAGTAACCAGTTTTTCTTATACAAGGTAGGTATTGTTATTCATCCAGGAGGCTAACCTATTATTGATTTTTAAAATGCACTCAAAAGAAGATAACTATAAAACAATACATCTGTTGTAGGTATCAAATAGATATTGTTTTTTCTAAAGTCAAAGTCAAAGTCACAGTATCTTTATTGTTTTGCACAGGTAAACAAATACAGGTGTTAAAAGTTTTTGAAGTCTCATTGTAACATATCTTGACGACATACAATATTAAGCGTTGGTTTGGTTTCTAGGTAGTAGAGAAATTAACATTAAACATGAATTGATTTTTTCCTAGCAATATCCTCTAGGTACACCGAAACAATTTTTTTAACAAATTAGTTCTGCAGTACCTAATCTATACTAATAATAATCGTCGTCAGTGCAGGCGGTCGGTGTGCGTATCTTCAACAAACTTCCGTCAAATATCAAGGATGCGCCTTCTTATGGGTTGTATGTTAGTAGGTTAAAAACATTTTTAATTAGTGAATCGTATTATAGTATAAGTGAATTCTTTGACATTAATAATTAATAAAGAAAGAAATTTTGACATTTACATTACTTAATTAAGAAGACTGCAGACTATTTCAGATTTGTTAGATGTAAGAATAATTATGTCATGTTATAAAGTACCTAATTAATATTGCAAGTAATTTTATTATTATTTTGTATCTACTTTTATAATTAATGTATTTTTGACGTGTGCTTATGCAATACATTATTTTGAATTGAATTGAAATTGAATAATAAGTCTGTAGAAGAAGTCGTGTGAAACTTGAATATTAAAAAAGAATCAAGCCGAGGGGAAAAACGATTTTTAGAAAAATTGGCTGTGTATATGTAGGTACTGGACGTATTGCAACTAAATTTGGTATGGGGGTACTTTATAACACTGGTCAACATATAGGCTACTTTGTGACTCTGTCTGTCTGTTTGGTTGGTGTTTCCTACCTCTTCACGCTTCAACCGCTGGAAAAATATCGATGAAATTTGGTATGGAGACAGTTGAGACCCGGGAAAGGACATAGGCTAATTTTTATCCCGGAAACAACGCATAGTTCCCGCGGGAAAGCGATAGGTAACCGAATTCCACGCGGGCAGAAGCTAGTAACGAATAAGTACTATCTACTTATTCGCATTCGCATATGCGAATAATTTGCATCATTTTTTAGGGTTCCGAAGTCCACAAGGAACCCTTAGAGTTTCGCCGTGTCCGTCCGTCCGTCCGTCTGTCCGCACTATTGCTCGGAGATACTTCGTTCTAGAAAGCTGTAATTTGGCATGAATATACATATTAGTTACGCTGACAAAGTGGTACAATAAAATTTTGAAATGTTTTTTTTTTATAGTTTATGGGGTACCTATCCCCTACTCGTAAAGTGGGGATGTATTTTTTTTTCTTGCGTACCCCATGGTGCGCCATATCGTTGAATAGGTCTTGAAAAAATATTGTGGGTTTGTTCAAACTATTTTTTGATTAAGTGATGCGTTTGTGAAATATTAAGCTTTAAAGTGCTATTTTTTGTTAGAGTCACGTGTCGCCCCCCCCCTGCCAGCTAAATGGTGGTATTTGGATGGCTGAAAAAAATCACGGTTGTGGCATATATAACGTAGTTGAAAGGAAAACTATCACAGCTAAGTAGGCTGTACAAACTTACGAGTCATAGTCGACCAACTTATGAAATGATTAAAAAACCAATGATTTTTCTCGGGCGCCAGGGGCGTCGGGCGGGCACGTCATACCACAGGCTAGCTAGATGCTAATAAGTCTTAGAAAGGTACTGTAGGCATCGTCAACTTCGGAACCCTATACTTTGCGCGTGGCCCGACACGCACTTGGCCGGTTTTTACTTAAACATTCGCATCTATTCGCATTCGCATAAAATTGTGTCGTGACGAATTTTTTATCGGCTGACGTAGTGAGCGAAAACGCGAAATTGGCAAAAAAAATACGAGCGAAAAGGCGGAGAAATCCCTTATTTCAAGGGCATCTTTAATTTTGATTATTTTAATTAGGCTTACTGTACCCAGTGATTTTAATTTTTCTTGTCTTTTTATGCTCAGCCGCTCTTGCTGCAGGAGGAAATACTTTCTTTGCGAACATCAGTATATATGGTGGGAAAGTTGGGAACTTTTGATTAGGTTACAAGTTACCTACTCATATAGAATCCGTGAGAACGTGGTAATCATTAACTCCATGGGCAACTAGTAACATACACGTATTTACGTAGACGTAAGAGAGTCGACTCGATACACCCTTAATAATATGCTCCTAAAACACTTTGGTCTCAAAAATCAACTCCAAGACTTAAAAGGGTGAAAGGGAAAGACCATTTATAGGTCCTTACCAATTAAGGAAAACCACTTTTTTTTTAGTTATTTTTAAGCTACTATAAAGAAATATGAAAATAAAAAAGGAAAATCCGTTTTCAGTTTTTTATAATTTTTCAGAAGTTAAATATCCCTTATTACGTAGTGTTGGAAAAAAATACCGAGCGACGCCGAAACATTCGTTTTTAGGGTTCCGTACCTCAAAAGAAAAAAAGCGGAACCCTTATAGGATCACTTCATTGTACGTCTCTGTCTGTCCGTTTGTCAAGACCATTTTTCCTCGGGAACCCGTAGCGATGTCAAGTTGAAATTTATATCAAACTAGCTTCTGCCCGCGATTTCGCCCGCGTGAAATTCGGTTATCGCGCTCCCGCGGGAACTACGCGTTTTTCCGGGATAAAAAGTAGCCTATGTCCTTTCCCGGGACCCCAACTATCTCCATACCAAATTTTATCCAAATCGGTCCAGCGGTTGAAGCGTGAAGAGGTAACAGACAGACAGACAGAGTTACTTTCGCATTTATAATATTAATATGGATTAATATGGATTTAGGGTTTTCAGATTTATTCCTGTACTTTTATTTATTAATTAAATAGTTTTCGTTAAAATACTGTTTAAACAACAAAGGTCTTGTCAGTCAGAATTAAACGTAAAGAAAACTCTACTGACTTTCCTAGCAAGTCAACTAATTTTTTTTAGGAATTATTTGTTCACATTACCTATATAAACAGAGCATCTTTCTTCGAATTAAGTACGAACAATATTTTACAATATTCTACTTGTTCATCGTACTCTACATGAAAGTAGTTAGTAAATGACAAACGTCTGAAGAAACTAGGATTGTAAGTAGCAAAGTTCCATTTATGAATATAAATGAATAAGTGAAACTAAGTATAATTTTGCAATTGTCATATTATTATTATTAAAAAAGTGCTTATGCTAGAAAATTAGCCATCGCGCGGACCAAAAAGTTTGAAGCTAGCTCAAATAAGTAATAATTTGTAACCTAAATTAATAATGTAATATGAAGCTATAAAATGACCGATAATTTTAAACATTTTTCTAACTAACCTTGGAATACCACGCCATAGTTTCATAGTTAACTATCATGTATGATATATTAAAAAGGCGACGCGAGAAAAACACAGCTAATCGATCTTGGTGAACAAGGCTAGTTTCCGGCAATAAATAAAGTGATATCGTAAAAAATAAGTAGGCCGATATATCACCGTGTCATGGTCATGTGCCGCCCATTACCCGAATTTTGGCTTACTACGTGTAGTTGAACTTTGCTGGCCCTCTTGTACTTATAAGCTAGGTAGTATTTTCTGCGGTAGTTTTTTTAACCGATTTGGAAAAAAGGAGGAGGTTCTCAAGTCTTCTATAGGTACCGACCTACGTTTTTTTTTTCTTTTTGTTACTTGGGTACATAACATACTAGACTACAGGTGTACACAACACAACTTAGAAGGCGCGTGGATTAAGCAAAAACAGACTCTGCGTCAACGGCTTAAGTGCTTTGCCGCGCGCCTTCTATGTTGTGTAGTGTGTACCTAGTGCTGTACTGAGATAGATAGGCAAAGTTACGTTATGCTACACTCACTCCTTGAACTTAATTAACTTTTACGATAATTGTAAGTACCTACCTATACCTAAGCGAAAATGTTAATACTGATAAATGGACTACAATTATCATACATACATACTACATACTTACATATAGCACTACACAACTTAGAAGGCGCGCGGTGAAGCACTTAAGCCGTTGACGCTGAGTCTATTTTTGCTTAATCCACGCGCCTTCTAAGTTGAGTAAACATATACGAGTATCGTCACCCCTATGTTCCCTCGCGGGGTAGGCAGAGCAGAGCGTAAATGACCTTCAGGGTCACATCACGCCTCCTTTGACAAAGTTTTGAGGGTAGTAAGATCATTAACATTGGCATGTAGTGACAGGTTGTCAGCCCATCGCCCACGGTATACCAATGGCCACGCGTCCCTTACTGCCTTTTACAGTATGCCTGGGAAACGAACTCCCACGATTTTGTATTAAGAAACCATAAGACATAAGACCTGGAATGCGTTGCCTACCCAACAACAATTATCATAGTCAGGTATATTAATGTTGCTCACAAACAACGGATAAGCCCCAGGTAAACTTGGCATGGTTAAATTGTAATCATATAATTGGTAGATAAATATAACTAGTAGGTACAGACGATACAGTTCGCACTCATAGTGATATGATGATGTTTTCTATTAAATTAAAACGTAAAAAAAATCCATTAAGAACGTCTTTAATTTGGCGTTTCGAGGATTTTCACTGTTTTACAAAGCGCCATTAAAAGTACAAAGGGTTCATTAAGGTCCATTATTATTAAAGAGAACCAAACAATGAGTCAGGCTAAAGAGTCCTATTTTTTTTTAATTAAGAAGAAGTCGTTGAGTTCGTATTAAAGCTCGTGTTGACGACTGTTTATAAAAGCTGACTGCAAATTATGTAGAAAATAATCTGTTGTTGGTAATTTTCATTTGCATAGAACCCTGATTTTCCCCAGTAAGGAACAGAGCCGATGGCCTGTACTGTACCTAAAACAAGATAAAGCAAAGAACTGGAACGAGAACCTAAGGACCTCCATATACTTGGAGTCAATGCTGGCACGTCAGTCACCAGACTTTAGGTAGACTGATGGTTTCATGAAAACATAGGTAGGTATAGCACGACACAACTTAGAAGGCGCGTGGATTAAGCAATAATGGACTCTGCGTCAAGTCAAATCTGCGTCAAATTGAATTTCGCACATAAGTAAACTTAGAGGTGCGAGCCGGAATCGAACCCCCGACCCTCTGCATGAGATGGTAGGTCGAACCACTAGGCCACCACGGCTTGTACCTACATGCTTAACACCATCTGCTTCAGCCCGGGCCGTCCGTAGTGCCAGAGACAATCACTTCTTCTTGGTAGTGCGAACAAATAGGAAAAAAATCCCAGCATCTCCACCCGCGGTTTCATACCGCATATCGAGATTGCGGAGCGGCGGGTGCGGACTACTCGTTTTTTTTTAACTTTAGGAAATAGCCCACTTTAACATGGAATCTCCACTACACAGCGTCGAACAAGCGCAGGAAAATAACTTTGCTTTTAACATAAAATAAAACAAGCGAAATTTTCGTTTTTACCCAAATAGAATGTAAAGCTAATTAATCTTTTCTCTCGGCGTTGAATCTCATTTAATTTGAACAGTTCGCTTGGGGAAGCTTTAAAAGGGTTGTTATTACGTGAAGAAAAAAATCTCGAGTAAATGCGCATTTTCAGATTTTTGAAGCATTTCGAAATTTCTTTGTTTTTTTTATATTTGGGTTTAGTAGGTTAGATAGGCGTCGGTGCAAGGTCCGTCCGGAAAGTTACCACCGTCTTACTCACTAACCTGCCGCCAAATATCAGTGCTGGCACTGTTGTTCCATGGCAGGCATGTTCATCAGGCATCATGTCTTTCTTTTGATTTCTTATCTCCTTAGACCGCAGTGACCGGTAAGGGACCATCAGTTAGCATGCGTTCTCGTTTGCCTACCACTTATTTAAAAAAATGCCTTGGATATTTTTTTCAATAGGTAGCGTAATTTATACTAGTAAGTAATACGCGGCGACACGGCTAGTTTACTGTTACTACTACCAGGCGCGGCGCACTCTTTGATTTCTCCGCGCTCGATGCAAGTACCCGCCGGCTTCGCACCGTGGCGTGATGATTAGTGGTTGCCGCGCACTGCTAGTGAATGCACGCGCGCGCGTTTTCTCAATGTACGTCGCGAGTCGCGACGCAAGAGTCAAATGTGCTATGCAATTTGAATTACGTCAAAAAAATATTGTAGTAACAAGAAAAGTAAAATGATTTGGTAAATAGTAAAATTATGAAATTTGGTAGTTCAAGACAACCCACATTTCTTATTTTTCTATAGGATTAATAACAATAACTATTCTATGTCCAGTATAATAGTATCATCGGGTACGCAAATTCTATGTACGCGGGACGAAGTCGCGGACAACGGCTAGTATAATATATGATAATGCAGTTGTGTGACTGTGTGTCTTAATTTTGAATTTAGCAGATTCATAAATTGACAGATAAAGTATGTGATAACTTAATAGTAAATTACCTTGTAGCATCTGTGTAGACGAGAGTTTTTAATAATAATAAAAAATAACTAACAACTTAAATATTTATTTTGTCACCATTATAGCTAACCTATGTACCAATACTAGACGCATGATTTAATATGTTCTCGAGTGAGCCAGCCCTAGCGCTAGGGCCTGGCCTCCGACAGAGCGCGCTGCATGCGATAGAAAGAGATGGCCACTTTGGGGGCTTGCGGCGCTCCAAAACCGGTTTTTTGTTAGCAGTCGGCCTTCTGTACGTTAGTACTATTACTTATTCTGTGCTACTACACTACTACAGCCTATTTGCGTCCCACTGCTGGGCACAGGCCTCCTCTCATCACTTGAGGGTTTGGGCTATAGTCTCCACGCGGGCCCAGTTTGGGGCCGTTCAAGTATTACGTAAGCAGATTTCTTACCATTTTTTACCCCCCCGCCCCCCTTGTCATCAAAAGTAACCAAAGCTCTTACCCCCTCCCCCTATGCTTACGTAAACATTTTTAGTTATAAATGTTTTTTTATATTGTCATTTTAAAAATAGGAAAATCCATGGAAATATTAGGTTTAACTGATACACATAGAGTAAGAGACAAAAATATTATAATCAGAAATAATATGATATAATAGATGCATTAATTAGACAAGTGAATAGCGCGCGATAATTTCCCTAATGCGCGGTAATTCCCCTAATCGGTTCTCAAAGCGAGTGCCTAAACATATGCATTATTTGCGGGAATCCCCGAAAATGCGTTTCGTTTTCACGCATAGACAATGTGAGGGTTGCCATTCGTGTAAAAAAGTAAATAACTAACGATGACGTAATCATCATCTAGACCCCCCTACCCCCCATGTCATCCAAAATAAGCAAAACAGAGACCCCCCCACCCCCCCTTGGTGCTTACGTAATACTTGAACGGCCCCTTTGGGGACTTCACACACATCTTTGAATTGCTTCGCAGATACGTGCAGGTTTCCTCACGATGTTTTCCTTCACCGAATTCAAATTGAATTTCGCACATAAGTAAACTTAGAGGTGCGAGCCGGAATCGAACCCCCGACCCTCTGCATGAGAGGCGATAGGTCGAAGCACTAGGATACCACGACTTCACAGCTATATAGTTTACTCTTAGCTTTATCAGTAGAACCAACGGCGGTCAAGAGAATAGAAGCGTGTTTATCAACTGATATTTTAACCAATAAAACAAATTTATATAGGAAACAAAATATATTCAGATTATATAGAAAACATAGGTAATACAATAAAATCAGAGAATAGCAAACTTGGATACATAAAAGTCGGTTACACACTGAGTAAACTAAACTGTTCACAATTCATAGAACCACTAACATTCACCTGCTTTAACAATATGTCGTCTTCGTGTATTTAAAAAGGAACAATAACTTTTTTTTTTAAAAGGGACATCATTTGACGTTATTTGGTTCACTAACTACAAAATCCAATGTAAACGACATACATATGTACACTCTAAGTTTTACTAAAACAGGTAACTATTTAGAACTTTATATTTCTAAACAAGGAAACCGCTTAAAGAGACAGTCTAGATTAAAGGGAAAAACACCATTATCTAACTGAGGTCAAAATTGTTCAAATAATCATTGGCTGTCTTGTTGAATAAGTTAGTACATTACACACCTAGGGCGATCAAGTAAAGAAAGTCTCAGATCGCGGGTAATTGAGGCCCGAGCCGGAGGCGAGGGCTATAATCTAGCGGTCTGAGGATTTCTTTACGACCGCCCGTGGTTAGTATACGATTTTACGTCACCACCTGGCCGTGAAGAGGGATTTTTCGTAGCGCCCAAGGGCGGTAAATCCCGCTTTTCGGCCTGGTGTGACGTAATATATATTTAAAACACAGGTCAAAATTAAGGTAGGTAAATAATTAACTAAACAATTTGAGACCCTAAGTTATATGTGAATGAATGCGATATTCACAAATAAACCAGTGACTTAAATAAATACAAGTTTAATGAATAAACCAGACCATTGTCTATACCCGAGTTCTATTTCCCATTTCCTCTTCCGTTGACGTTTACTAGTTATCTCAAGTCTTGTTCAGACAAACCTTAAATCTTAGACTTCGATGACAAAGACGTGGAAGTGCAGGCTAAGATTAAGGCGTCCATGTAAATATAGTCTAATTTCGAAATTCGATAAACGCAACGAATTGCATTCCAGTCTTTGGCATTGACGGCGCGCACATAAATGTGGTCCTTCAGATGATATCACTATGAAAATACTCCTGTTTAAAAAAACTGTAGAGTAGTAACAATAGCTTATATTTGTTAATGAAGTTATGATTTTATGAATAGCGAATGAATGAATCAACACTGTCCAGTGATGAAATGGGCGTGTGCCAGTGGCCCAGAAGTTGTTTTATTTTTTAATGTTTTAAGAATTTTTGGTACCTAAGGTTTAAAACTAAATTTTGAACGCTTCCCAGACCTTTTAACATATGGATCTAGGCAGCATTAAAAGCCTTAGCTAATAATTGTCGCGTCAGATATCACAGCCACTTCATTAGCGAGTCCGCACGATCGCTCGTGTAAAGGAGCGTGGGTGGCATCAACTTAATACTACAAACATACACAAAAAATGCAAAATACTGAAATTTTCTGTCGAAATGACAATTTCTTTTTGAATCAGAACACCGTTTTGGATGTCATAAGAAAAAATAACAAACAAATTAAATTAGTAAAAATACGATTTGGAATTACAAAGCCTTTTTTTACTTCTGTGATCAATGAAGATGGATTTTCATAATATTATAATATACTTAGCAATAGATCGTTGTATTAAATAAAATATTAAGACAGTGAATATTGCTTCTAGGTACTAAATCGATTTTACAATTAAGAAGGTACCGACTACGATTATATATTTTTCACAATAATGAAACCCGTGGCGTGAACTATGACACTTTACCGAGTAAAACACTAACACTTAATGACTACTAAGTAACTGCGTCAGGGGCTCTATTCGAAACGCTATGTATGGATATGGAGTTTATGGAGTGTTCATATCCCTAAATAAAAATACAATGTCTATACTACACACTACCGACAGAGCATATCAATCAGTGTTACACCACAGAATATTTAATAGTACCTACTAATGTACGTACAGAATGGCCACGGAATCACCCGCCTGAATCTACCCCGCGCGCAACTCGCCGCGACTCCATCCGGAGTTTGTGAGTAAATAGTTGGCCCACGCAGTGGTACCGACACATTTAAAAGTGTACAGACGTCCTCGCACGCACACATTGACACTGCTGTGTGCTGCATTCGAGTTGTGATCGAGATCGTGTTTTTATAGGACGGATAATCCTATCAGTGATAAAACCATCTCCCTATTTATCGAGATGGTATATTACTCATATTAAGTACCTATTAATGAATAGGCATAAAATATACATACTATTATTTAGGGAAATGGACGCTCCATACTCCATATCCCTACCCTAAGTACGTTTCGAATAGAGCCTATCAGGTTAACTGCATGCCCACTCGTATTTATTTGTAATTCTTGTTAGGTATATTGTCTCAGTGATTGGTTCACGCCACTCGTCCTTAATCCTAAAAGTCTATTGGGTGGTGTTGCCAGGAGCGGCGACCTTGGTCTTGATCCACTTGTTGGTGCGTGTGAGTATGTCTGGCTGCTGAGCAGGATCTCTCCAAGCTTCTAGGTTAATCCTCTTTATTTCATCGCACGGCACGATAGGATTGCTGCAACAAGAGATAGATAGTATAAGGCGTTTGTCAAAGAGTGTATCGTAAGGCGGGTGGGCCTTATCAGGATAACATCTGTATAGAAAACTCAATAAGCCAGGGTTTTGTCTAGTTTTATATACATATTTTGTCTTTTAATTTTTGCCTTAAGTTCCTTTAGTGAAAATTACAGTAGAGAAATTGATCAGGATCAAAGCGACAACTTTAGGTTGTATGTTAAATAAGGCTTCACCTACATCATAATCGATTAGGACCATTGATTAGAACCTCGGACCATTTATAACGCATTAAGGGTTTATTTATGTCATAGTAGATATTTATCTATTAGTGTTCATCTTCTTAGCTGTGATTTTAGAAATGCAATTAGTACGGGATTTAAATCAATTTATGCTAAATCCATAAACGACACAAGGTGTCAAAGGTTCTTACCTGTCAGAGCTAGATTGGAAGACATCCCGCTGGACGGCCGTAAGTCCGGCGTTGTCGCACATGATGCGTGCTAGGGATGTGCGCTTGATCTCTGCGAGCTGTCGCTTCGAAAAGCTCCCGGCTTCGTCTGTGTGCGTGTAGAAATAACGGTCGCCAGATCTGGTGCGCCATAGTTGCTCCTCTGTAAGATAATAAAATATCTTATTTAGAAACTTTGACATATTAATATATTTTTTATACATACTTAAATCGGTGTTCATTTACAATGTAATACATCCATGAGTCACACGGAGTTAGTGAACAAACTTCTGTTGCTTTTGTCATACGCGAAAGTAACTGTCTGTCTGTAGTATCTGTCTGTTTGTTGCCCTATTCACACCCATATAGATAAAATTCGGTATGAAGATAGTTTCGAGTCCTGGGGAAGAAGTATAAAAATACGGATTGGTTACAGGTAAGGAAGACTTACTGATAAGGCACGTAAAGGTAGGTCCCAAAAGGGACCCGGGCAGTGGGGTCTCAGCCATGGCTCCCACCACCAAATCAACGTCATTCGGGTGATCGTATATCTCCATCAGCTTGTCGACCCTCTGCAAACAAAGTAACAAACACTTCAATAATTACATACATACATAAACTCACGCCTGTTTCCGGTTGGGTTAGGCAGAGGCCTCCACATTCATCCCGCTTTAATAATGAGGACCTCGGCGGCCAAGCTTCAGCTTTAGTTTTAGAATAGCTAAAAGTTTTCTCAGATATGAGACCTAGCTAGATTTACCACTGAGCTTTTCGGTGAAGGAAAACATCGTGAGGAAACCTGCACGCATCTGCGAAGTAATTTAAAGATGTGTGTGAAGTCCCCAATCCGCAATGGGCCCGCGTGGGGACTAATAGCCCAAACCCTCTCGTGATGAGAGGAGGCCTGTGCCCAGCAGTGGGACGCAAATAGGCTGTAGTAGTAGTAGTAGTAGATCGATTTGTCGCCCCCATGCCCCAAATTTCGTACAAATCGTTAGAGCCGTTTCCGAGATCGCTTGTATAAATAAACAGAGAAATATTACAAGATTAGCGCGTTTAAAGTACAAGATTAATGATCGACGCTTAATAGCAGCATCAGCCTAGAATATTGAGCCCAATTCAATTATTTACTAGTCCAACTAGTTTACCAGTTACGAGTAAGCTAAAGAGATCCATTCATAATAAGAAAAAAATATAGTCATAGGGATATTAAAAATATGGTTTGGCCCGTGGAAAACCCAATCCCGTGAAAATGAAAATATCGGGATAAAAGTATCCTATGTTATCCGAACTTTTTGTTCAATACCAAATTTCATCAAAATCCGTCCTGGCGTTTTGACGTGAAGGAAGGACAAACAAACACACTTACACATTTATAATATTTAAGTATGGATCTACAAAAGCTTCAGTGGCTTACCTCCTGAGATATGACGCCAGCTAAGTTCTGGAAGGTGTAAGCAGGCGGCAGGCCACAGAGAACGCGGTACTGCGAGTAACCGGGTAGCCCGTGGTCGCGACCGCGCTGGATGTCCACTGCCAATGCGTCCAAGCCACCCAGCCAACCTTCGCGGAGCTGTAAAAAAAGGGGTAAGTTAGTAAACGACGCGGGAACAAGGTAGATTTAGCTGGGGCAGGATTGGTCTGCGAAGTCCGAAGCGAACTTTAACGCATTCACTGCCTCTTCTGTTTTACGAACTTTCGCCAGGTGCCACATCTGTCATTAAGGGAACTGCGGGAAAGTCAGCAAAACGCATATATGCGTCGGTGGCAGGGAATGCGTTAAGCCAGGCTGTATTGTAGTGATGGATGGACTAAAAAAATAATAGATGAGGTACCGAGAGAGGAATTATAGAAGAAGAGGATGAACGAAGAAGCGATGCGAGGATATATGTAGAGAAAGATGCGGACGAAACTGGAGAAGCATGGCCAGGGACAGAGAAAACTGGAGGACGCTGGGGAAGGCCTACGCGAAAGAGGCGACTTCACAAACACGATAAATTTAATAAACTCAAATTATAGTGATTAAGATTTGCGGTAGAATAAATGCTATTTTTATTTATATCTAGTAGTGGTCGCCTTTCTATGGCATGTTGATGATGATTATAAGGAAGTATTAAAGCCATGGAATGAGGGATACCGTGTTCCTGCTCACCAGGTGGCGCCTCTATCGTGTGAGATTTGGATATCAACGTCAAAGTTTGTCATTACATACAAAAGTGTCAACATCACTGTGGCATTTGTGGACAAGTTTGGAGACCTCAGTGTTGCTAATATTTAGCGTTTAATTTTTGCATTTCAGTAAATGTACTAAATTGGCAACATTGAAGCGTCGATTAATACGAAATAACGCTCGTTGATCAATTACTGTTATTTTTTAAAGCGGGGTTAATATAAAATATTATTAAAGGTTACCTCCTTATGCCCCACATTTTGGAGGCATGTATAAAGTTGTGCCAAAATATTTATATGAGTCGATTTCATTCCTCAATACACACTTTAATTAAGTAGCAGTAAAAAGTAATGATAGCGCTTATAGTGTGGGATACAGTGCTATTACAATAGCAGCAGTTAAAACAAACATATGCATGTATTCATATATTGTATCACATATACTTCGAATAAAATAAAATATTATGCCATGTCTCACTCATTGAAACCAAACATATCAATCAAAGTAAATATTTGTCTAGAAATACTACGACAAATGTTTTTCTCATAGTAAACATGTTAAGGGAGAATTAATAAAAAAGTGTTTACACGATATTGACAGTGTTAGTTATATCACATGCTCGGCATTCGGCAAGGTCATTTAAGAAAAGAAACATTACGTATTCATTTGTGCAAACTCTATTCTTCTTCCACAGTAGATATATCTACTGTATTTTATTTTTAAATTAAATACGCTTTGCCACAGGCTACGCTTAAATGCGAAAATTGTGAAACAAAAATAGAACTAGAGTCAAACTTGGTGAAAACAGATACTACCTACCTACTTCTTTTTTCTTTTTAACGTGTTAATGTTTATTCAGCATTAAAGTTCATTTGTGTGTGCATTTCCTACAAGCAAGTTCTAGACTCACAACCAATTTATCTGCCACAGAAATTTGTAAGTATACAGGGTGTCCCAAAAGTAACACGTCACAGTGACACCGGAGGTAGGTTAGCCTAAGTGGTACCGAACCAACCTAACATGACCTCAGTAAAAGTTGCTTGGTTTTCGAGATATCGCCAATTTTCAAGTTTTTCAGAATTTTCCCGTTTTTAGGGTTCCGTACCTCAAAAGGAAAAAACGGAACCCTTATAGGATCACTTTGTTGTCCGTCTGTCCGTCCGTCTGTCAAGACCCTTTTTCTCAGGAACGCGTGGAGGTATGAAGCTGAAATTTATATCAATTACTCAGGTCTACTGTCCCTTGAAGCTGTGAAAAAATCAAACTTCTAAGCCAACGCAATCAAAAGATACAGCCGTTTATGCCGCAAATTTTCGACACTTGCAAGGGAATCAAAACCTACAGGGTGCTTCCCGTGAACTCAGAATCTTGAAATTTGGTACGAAGCAACGTCTTATAGCATAGATAAAGGAAAAATTACGAAAACCATAAATTTTTAGTTACATCACATAATATTTTTTTTTTTTATAATTTTAACCTTACTACCCATTTCCTCATAAACGCGTAGAGGTATTAAATTGAAATTCATACCAAATACTCAGGTCTATAATACCTTTAAGCTGTAACAAAATCAAACTTCTATGTCAACGCAATCAAAAGAAACAGCAATTTAAGCTGCATATTTTGAAACTCGCAAAGTACTTGCGCAAGGGAATCAAAACCTAAAGGGTACTTTCCAGTCGACCTAGAATCTTGAAATTTGGCATGAAGCAACGTTTTATAGCACACATAAAGGAAAAATTCCGAAAACCTTAAATTTTTAGTTACATTACAAAATATATATTTTTTAAGATCTTTGTCTTAAATTTATGCTACTCCATCTTTCCCCATTGTAATGTTATGAATTTCATTTTGCAATAAAAATACCATAGTTATGACTCGATTGTCGTAAAGAACGAACTTTGTAAACCTTACAGGTTTGTACGGAACCCTCGGTGCGCGAGTCCGACTCGCACTTGGCCGGTTTTTTAACATGTTATGTGGCAACATTTGCTCAGACAGCCCTTGTGCTTGAGTTTTTTTATTTGTGCTTTATCAGGAATAGTCCAGTAAGATGATACAAGTGTTATTTGGTCGATAATAAATGTAAAACGCGAAAAATTCCTGAATAAAACATGAATTTAACTGTCGAAAAAACATTAATTGCGTCTTTGACACACTACCGTGAAAAAAAAGTACTAGAAACTAAATGAGCAAGTGCCTTTAGGAACATGCGTATGTTATGCTGATTCTAAAATGGTATCACACATGAATCTTAATGCAGAAATCTAGGAAGGGATTTCCAATAACCCATGAAAGGCCATGCGGTCACAAACAGTAGCTGCCAGGTAAAAACTACCTTATCGCCTTTGATACCTGACCTTTTTGTTATTTGACTAATAAAATTTGAAACATGCCTCGTTTCGCCATAAATCGAGTGCATGTCAGCGTAACACTTAGGCTGACCTACCTCCGGTGTCACTGTGACGTGTTACTTTTGGGACATCCTGTATAATCCTGGACAATAAATAAAACACTAAATGCAGCAATAACTTTAAAAAATTAATACTAAAGTCAAAAGTGAATCAATGTTTGGCAGAAGATACCTCAATGATAATGAAGGGAGCCTAAGTAGAATGGCTAAAAATGATTGATTACTCCTACTAGGTGTACTTAATGATTCAGTCTGAAAAGAAAAGCGTGAGTACTCACATCGTCATCATAGTTCAAATCAATGTCCTGGCTCTTCTGCGCAACCATTCCTCTCAGAATTTTCTCCAGGTTGTTTGCAACTAAAGCCGGCTTGAAGTAAGACTCCCCGAGGCGGTGTGACGTCACGGCGTTAGATTCGTCCCTCAGTTCCATATCCTGGTCGAGAAGGCTGCTTATAAAGTGGAAAGCGGCGGTCGCGAAAGAGTTGGTGATGGTCGGGTCTACGTCGGAATTGTAACCGGTGTCATAGCTGTCGTAGAGCTCGTTGAATGATTTACCTGAAGAAAAAAAATGACTGTGCGTTAGGACACCGGTTTAGAATTAGCAAATATTTTTTATTGTTTATTGTATATTTAAATGCGTAAGGAAATAAAGCACTGCTCAGAGAGCGAGAGAGATGAATTTGTAGTGTAAAAGAAAATAGGCAGACGAGCTGCTGAAGCAACCTAGCAGTCCTTCCACCAGGATTTCGATTGTATTAACGTTTATCAATTTTGTATGACGCACAAACTTAGGCTTCGATGTCTACCTAATTTTTCTGGTATCTGACTAAATCGTGACTGTATTGAACTCTGTGGCACTGCCTGTTCATATAAAGGACGAACGATTTTGCGAACATCGGATATGATGTAACTTAAATTACTTACCAGTGAGTGCCGGGAGCCAGCCAGCGTAACTGACGTGTTGTATTTCGGCCACTACGATCCGGCGAGCTTCGTGGAACAGCCTGTCACTTCCCCAGGCCGGGTTCACGGCAGATAAGCCTCTGGCCACGCGGTTATGCTCTCGCACCCACAATGCGTGCATGCTGGCCAGCCATGGATGCATGTTTGCACGGACGTCGCCTTAAAAATAGAAAAAAAACCTTGATATAAACAGAAACAAGGAAATTATATATAGACTTACAATATCCTACATCGGGAAAGCTCTGTATATGAACAATGTTCAGGGGGCGCTTCAGATTTTCATACATATGATATGTATGATAAATTGAAGCACCCCTCGATTTTGCTCACGGGAGTTCAAATTTTTATACAGGCTACCTATATAGGCAGCGACCTCTATTATCGCATTTGACACTTATTTCTGGCAGTACGCTAATAATTGGAGGTTGTCATTCTAGGTTTACCTTGCTTTTTCTGTTATATAATACATTGCCATCGAATTATGTAATACACTGAGACACACATTATAATCGTGGCAATACGCTATTGAGTCACTAATTAATCATTTATATGGGCGCCATTTTGCGTAAATATACAAGGAGTCCTTTTTTATTCCATTTTATAATACGGAACTGTATTTATTTATTGTAGTCTTTAATAATGTAGAGTAGAATAAATAATTGCGGGAAACCGGTGGAAGCAAGTAGCACAGGACCGGTCTGATTGGCGAGCCTTGGGGGAGGCCTATGTCCAGCAGTGGACGTCTTTTGGCTGAATTGATAATGATGATGATGAGAATAAATAATAGATATTAGAAGATTAATACAGCTTCGTAACTTATCATTATGAATCAAGGTTGTTTGTACTATTCGAGAAGTGTCCATTGTGTTAGCGGCTAGCGATAAACGATTATTGTTCCAGGCATAAACATAAAACGTAGATTTTCGCCCGAATCATAACTACTTGCTGATTACTGAGTCATGACCAAAAACAAGATTTTATTATTTTGTAATTTTTCAAATGTGATTTCGTTTCTATACAGAATGAGATGTGTTCTAACTCTAATTGTTGTCTGGTAGCATAATCCTCGGGGCTGGTATTTGTAAAGTACTAAAGAAGTTTCAATTAAGAACATGACAGCTCCGATGTTCCCTTTAATAGACCTTACTTGGGATTTGCAAGGTTAAAAATTGAGCCTAACTCACCAGCTTTAAAGCACGTAGCGTTTCTGCTGTCAACGAGACACTGTACAGTGGGGTCAGCGGCGAGTGGGAGTAAGTCCGCCCCTGGACCGGAAGTACGCAACAGCCCCCCTTCTTTTTCTCGCAGGGTTGCCGCAACGCGCGCGTTTGCGCCGTACACTTGGGAGCCATCCATGAAGTGACTGGCTTGGTTCATCTGTAAAGAATATAGGTGGTCAGATTTGTATATGTATAAAATGAGACAGAGAAGTAAAAGGAACATTATTTTATTTTATTTCAAGTATTTTACAACTAGATAAAAGATATGAGTACCTTCATTACTTCGTGGTATATTAGTATAATATACGTAAATACCCTATCACATCACCCTTGGCCGTAAAGTGGGATTTTCTGCCCGCTACGCGGAGAGAAAATCTCACTTTTTGGCCAAGGCAAGACGTAAAACTTTTGACAAACCACGGGCGGTAATTCGTAAAGCCCTAGATCGCATATTTATGACAGAAACCTGCGATCTGGGACATTTACGAATTCACCACCGTAGGTCTGTAATGTACTATTTTACATTAGGAATGTGTGTGTGTATTATTCTGAGATTGTAGCCATATTCAATGTCACGGAAATCGTATCGTAGAAGTCGCTAGGGACGTCAAAATTCGATTGTCCACCTCGAGAGTTGCGTAGTCAAATTATCGAAAGAAATCGAAATAATTCATTTTGCAATTATGAAATCTCAATGTTTTTTCTATAAATACACTCAACGGTCACTCACTGTTGATTGTAGAAATTCCGTTTTTCTTTTGCGACGCGGTTTGAGCAGGCTATAGATTCTCGCGGCAAATATGGAGGCCGGTTATATAAGCCTCTATAACCTCATATACTTAGTTATAGTAGTAGGTAGCGTAGAGTATAACTCCTATACTACAGATTTAAATAACTTGTATGACATCATCTTGTCTAAGAAGATTATGTTGTAGGTACTCTAAAAAAAGTAAATAGGTACACCCATTATTATAGATCACAGAAAACTATTAATAACCTAGAAAGATATAGATAGGTAAGTACTTACCTATCTATACTCGTATAGGTATGTATTGTTGCTAATAATAATTAATACGTCTTGTGTGGCTAAAAATATAGCAAACGTAAACAGTTAGGTAACGTGTTTTTGTCATCAAATGCTGCATAATAATTATCCTACTTTTCACAAATTTGCATATATACAACATAAATAAAATAAACACTTCTTTTCCTTTGCCATCTTCATTTTCAAGAAAGTACGCATTTTCTATACATTCGATGATGATCTTGAAGATAATACTTTTAGGCCCATTTGCATCAACGCCTCCAATCCCGGGTTACCCTCTAAGCCCCACCTGCACCAAGCCGCTAACCTTGGGTTAGCTTCTTAACCCACGTCAAATTCATACAAATAAATCCCAGGTAAGCGGTTAACCCGAGGTTAGCAGCTTGGTACAAGTCCGCCTAAGTCCTCTTGCTCGAGTTAAGTTGATACAACTATATAATACAATAACCACAGAATATTTCAGTACTACAGTAGAATGGCCACGGAATCACCCGCCTGAATCTAGCCCGCGCGCAACTCACGCCCAACTCGCCTTCCGCGAGTGAATCGTTGGCCCGCGTACTGGTACAAACACAAGTGTACAGATGTCCTCGCACGCAAAAAATTACACTTCATTCGAATTGTGTTCGAAAACGTGCTTTTATAGGCCGCTTGCCGACGTGCCGCTTCCGCCGTGTGCTATAGTATAGCACACGGCGCTTAGTGTAAATGGGGCGTTAATAAAATTACAAACGATTCCAACTTTCATTTTCAACAACCGGTTATTTGGAAGTCCTTTTGGTGCGTAAGAACACTGTTTTGGGCAATCGATATTTCCAGTGTTAAAAATACTGACTTTCGAACAGTAAACAAGGTCGTTGCCAAATAACAGTGTGGTGCATTGCGGAAATTTCCATTGTTTTGACGGGTGCAGAGTATTATCAATATTATGTAATAAGTACCTGGGTACTTTTCTATGCAATCTGTGATATGATCTACCGTAGTAATGATAAGCCACTGTAAATAGAGAGTATATTTTGTACGTGGACTACGTGGACCAAGAATGAAGATAAGAAGATAAGTACTGGTAGGAAAAAAATAAAATATTTAAGAATTTTCACTTTATCTTTCGATTTAGGTACCTACCTCTATCTATCAAACGTCAAATATTCGTACAACCTCTGCCGCCTTTGAATATTAATTAAGTAGGTAGTACAAATTTACAGTAAGTCATATAAAATGGCTAAAAAAATGGATCAAAAATTACGGTAATAAAAAGAAGGAAAGCCATATTCAAAGGTACCTACTCAACTCACTTTAAAGGTTAATTAATCATTCAGTTGTTTTGTCAATTGACCAAATGCTCAGTCCCATCGAGAGGACACACCAGGGGCTATATTCGAAGTCTTAAAATAGGGATATCCCTGTTCCCTATAGGATCGTTCACGCGTCACGTGAACTTTAAGCATGTAGATTTAAAGTTCAACTTAACGCGTGAGCGATTCTATAGGGAACAGGGAGATCCCTATTTAAGACTTCGAATATAGCCCCTGTGGGACACACCCACTAACGTGACTGCCAAATTATCGCGCACGTTCTTGTCAATACGAACTTATTTTTTTCCTTTAAATTCAATATTGAGGTTATGTCTCCCAAGGTTGAAAAACAAGGTCATCGAACCCAAGCTAGGTATCGTTCGGTATTGTGCATTCGTATTATAACGTTGCGAACGAAGGAATCGATACGTTGAAAGATTAAATATTGATCAATCATTGTTGGTAGTTTACACTATCAGTTTCACCTTGGGCTCGAGTTGCATGCTGCATTATGCAAGTGCCTCAACACGTTATGGAATTACAATCAAGGAATTATGCACCTACTTGAACTTTATCAATCTTTTTACATGAAAAAAAATCGAAATCTCTGTGTGACAAACAGGCAGACGGCCCACCTGATGGTAAGTGGTCACCGCGCCCTAATAGACATTGGTAACATCAGAGGCATCCATCACCTGTGATGGATGTGAATAAGTTGCTGATCTCGAAGATATTTGATGACCCCCTTTTTGAAATTTGCAAGAAAGGAATGGATATGCCTAATAAGAGTAATTTGCATCTGCTTACCACAATCGAAGGACAGATCATCATTAAATATCACAATTTGGCCTCAAACTTCTCTAAAAATGTATATAAGTAAGTACTTAACTGATCTCGGAGAAAAAAAACAATCCTTTATGCAAGAATTTACAATGGACCATTAGTGGGGATAAATTATAAACCAAAGCATAATAATGAGTAGGATAGGTATGACAAAGTAATGCGCAGTATTTATGATTATTCGAACATCATGTCTGGCATATATTAATGAAATACACTAGTAAATTCTTTTCTGACGTGTAAAAGTGTCCCTATGTGGCCAATTTGCTGAGTAAATGATTGAATTTTGAATTTTTTTTGAATTGAATAGGTAGCTTCGTAAATAAGTTCGCCGACTACTAGATAAGTAGGTAAACAATAATCTAAATATACCTATCATTAAGAAGTGCTACTTAACTTACATATACACTCAACAGCAATGAATTCGGGTCACTATGTAAAGCATTTTCCATACAAAGTGACCCAATTCATTGCTGTTCAGTGTACTTTATCTTTACTTAAGTATCTACAGTAGGTACACATTTATGTAGAATCTACACACACACATGTCTACAATGTAGATAATAAAAACCCGGCAGCAGGCTTATTCAAATTCTTCTATCTTCTTGGAAATTAGAAAATATAGGTATCTACCTACCTACCTATAGCAGTTATAGTAACCTACAATGTAGGTACAAAACAATCATACTCCCATGCCAGTCTGTCACTTAAAAGAGACCTATCCAATAGAAAACAAATTAATGTCAATTTGTGATCTTATTGATCGAAGTTTTTTACCCAGTGTAAAGTAACGACCATCATTAAAATCCAAATCTTCTGGCCAGTTAGTTCCAGTCACGTGAGTAATTTATAATGTAGTAAAACAGTTACATCTACGTATATAAGACGTTAATGGCAGTCAAGGTTGTTTAAAGTATTCGCAATAATAACAAGTTCATTGATCAATGAAGAGTATAATAAATATGAGATGATTATGATAAAGCTAATACGGGATAAATAGGAACCTAACGAAAATATGCAGAATGGCCACATACACCACCACCACCACCACCACAACAGCCTATTTAGATCCCACTGCTGGGCACAGGCATCCTCTAATCAAGAGAGGGTTTGTGATATAGTCCCCACGCAGGCCAAGAGACTTCAGACATATACTTTAATTCAGTCCAACCATCTGCAGCTAAGTAATTGGGATGTTGAATCAACTCACCTGTTCTGAAGCTCCGAAGGTACAGTCGCCGCGGTAAGTGGTGACGGAACGCGTGTACTCCATGCAGGTCCGGTACTGGCGCTTGAAGACGAGGTCGTCAAACGGAATGGCGATCGGCATGCAGCTGGGGTGCACGTAGCGGGGCGTCAGGCCGGAGCCGTCGGCGTCGCAGCAGCGGATCCGCTGGTTGGTGTGGACTGCAACGAGGGGATGCTTAGAGTTAGTTAACCTATTTCTACCCGATTGCGCCAGATAGAGGGTTATGTATTCGCTCGCTCTTTTTATGTTCGGTCGAAAAACAGTTATGTTTAGGAGGGCTACCTCCTTCTGGCACAGTCGGGTCATCGTCATCATCATCATGATGACCCAACTGCGACGAACGAGGGTTATGTTTTTCGAGCGTATGTATGTATATTTCTTTACCCTACGTACGCTCGCTGAAACAAAACACATAGACACAAAACGATATTTTTAGTATTTTCATCTCAAAACATTTCGTTAAGCTTGTGTATTTAGTCATTGGATACTCTTTCAAAATAAATCATAATCGTTATTAAATTAGCCAAATAAACAAGTAGAAAGAGCTGGTTGTTTGCACGGGTTGTAACCGACGACGTCATACGGGCATATGCGTGCGTCAGGTCATCGTTTTCAGAATACTAGTCTATTTGTATAGAACAGGTTTCGCAGGTAGGTTCGAGGTAAATGATGCTAGAATAGAACGAGACGATATAACTCATAGGCATTGGAATTCACTTACTTGTCTTTCGAACAGGCGTATGCGACAGGTCATGGTACACGAATTGACTCCAAATCGGCAGTACCATAGTCTTTTTGGTATCAGGTCGATCTAGGTTGCTCGTGAGCTTCGTGCTGACCAGACGCGCGGATGGTAAAGCTCTGTTGCTCTGAGAGACGCGTGGCTGTAATATCAATAGTAAATTTAGAAAAAATAATATTGAAAAAAGTGTCAGCCTTATAAATAATAGATAAGAAATCGTAAATTTTATAAAACACACGAACCTCTTCGATACCGTCAGCATATCTTGGGTGCAGAAGCCTTTTGTAGCCAGTCAAGGCTTGCCCCCATGAGGACCGCACTGGGTTATTGCAGGAGCCATCGAATGATCGGTATCGGGACGACAATTTGGTCTTATGGCACGTAAACCTTTCGAGCCCCGCACACTCCGGCCCATACTCGCTTCCGCGCAAGTTCAACGTACTTATAAAACTTGCACACTCGTCGTAAGCCAAACCGTATCTAATAGACAAACATAAAGAAGCCTTGAAATTCTAGTTCTGAGTTATGCCCCTATGAATGAGGCGGGCCACGAATCGAATACTCATTATGAGACATCATTTAGAGCGAAAAGATAAGAACGTTGCGTTGTCATGAAGTTGAATTTATAACAAAGAAAACACAGCGCGACAGAGCCATAAACAAGGAAAACCTTATTTTAATTCACTAACCTTGTGCATCTGGTAACAACCAGATTCTGTGATGCTTTTGTGACTATCATCGCAGACTTCTCATAGAGCATTGCATCGTCCGAAGGGGATCCTTGGATAGCGAGGCCCTTCCCGGCAGAATCTGACGCCAGGGAGATGCCAGCGGCGTGTAGGTTCTGCTCTAACCTCTCCAATAATGACACGGAGAATTTACTAATGCTGACGGACTTGTTCGTCTGCGCTCCAGTAACGGCAGGCAGTCTCTTCAACATCTCTGGACTCGGAAACGGGAAGTCATACGTTGGAGGCGGATGCAGATTATCTGGAAACATTTGAAATTAGAACAGATGCCCTGTTTACGAAAAATTTTGACGACGAAAGGATATAAGCACTACCATTGACTATTAAGTTGAGCGGGTAGGGGGTAACGAGGCTCCCGAAAGTCGCTCCCGCCCACAGCACTACTCCCAGCAGCACCACCTTGATCATTTCTTCAAGAATGCTGAAACAATAAAGAAACATCAGTTAATAAACCATTTTTACTCAATCGTCTACGGAAAGAACTAATTAAATCGTCCGTATTAAGAAACAAAACGTAAATCATTATAAAGTAGATACCAATGACGCAGATATTAATTCTCAACACGCAAAATACTAACCGGCAACAAAACTTTACGTCTAACATGAATGAACTTCTAACGATATCTGGGATGTTTGCTCGGAGACTGACCAACCAAACGAGTGGGTAAACAGTTTATAAGAAGACCCACATTACGATAGCCTGGGTATCAGTCGGCCTTTGACTTGGTTTGACCTTATACGACTACTCCGGCAGATAAAATGTGGTTGTTACTTTTGTTTTGCTTATCAAATAGCCAAGCCTTCGATGATGCAGGGACAAGCCCCCGGATCAACCAATACGCGTGCCAGACTTTGCTCGTATCAATTGATCACTAATTAACTTGTTTGGATGTCCAATTAATTCAAGTGGAGAGTTCCGTCTACGAAACGACCTTTACATAAGACCCCAGATAACAACCGTACCGCACGTTTTATGTAAAACCTGAAATTACTATGAGTGTTAGCACCTAAACAAAACACCCCATCCTGTATTTCATTTCCAACAGCCGTAGGTTACCAAGAATTTTAAAACAATACGACATTTGATTGATGTACTTAACAATGACTTTGTTTGTGATAGTTGGAGAGCACCATGCATGGCTGAATATTATACTTATGAGGGGAGGCCTGTGCCCAGCAGTGGGATGCAAATAGGCTGTAGTAGTAGTAGATTATTATACTACCAGGATTGTTCGAGTTGTGGGATTTCTCATAGGTATTTCCCTAATTTATGATACATAAATGGAAGAAAGTGCAATTATTATTTCTGTAACTGTTACTGACAGATAGGGAAGAAGATCTGCGGGTGTGATTAGATAATTATTGTGAACACAAAATATTTACGGTCTGGCCATTGACCCTCGTTTGGCACGCACACACAGATAAATACATCGTATGGAAAAGAACACAACTTTCTATTACACCTGCCAGAACTGTAGGGACCTACTTTACGTAACATTAATCATAAGTCATTATCATATAACATATGTTAATATATTGTTAATACCTATTCTGGTATGTCTGGATTGCTAGTGGAAGAACACTTTAAAAAAAAAAAAACATTGTGCTAAAATTGCAATAGCAGATTTTAGGGTTCCGAAGTCCACAAGGAACACTTATAGTTTCGCCATGTCCGTCCGTCCGTCTGTCCGCACTATTGCTCGGAGATGCTTAGTTCTAGAAATCTGTAATTTGGCATGAATATACATATTAGTTAAGCTGACAAAGTGGTACAATAAAAATTTGAAATATATTTTTTTATAGGGTACCTCCCTTACTCGTAAAGTGGGGATGTATTTTTTTTTTCTTGCGTACCCCATAGTGCGGTATATTGTTGAATAGGTCCTAAAAAAATATTGTGGGTTTGTTAAAACCATTTTTTTATTAAGTGAAGCGTTTGTGAAATATTAAGCTTTAAAGTGCTATTTTTTGTTAGTCACGTGTCCCCCCCCCCCTGCCAGCTAAATGGTGGTATTTGGATGGCTGAAAAAAATCACGGTTGTGGCATATGTAACGTAGTTGAAAGGAAAACTATGACAGCTAAGTAGGCTATACAAACTTACCAATCATAGTCGACCAACTTATGAAATGATAAAAAAACCAATGATTTTCTCGAGCGGCAGGGGCGTCGGGCGGGCACGTCATACCACAGGCTAGCTAGATGCTAATAAGTCTTAGAAAGGTACTGTGGGCATCCTCAACTCCGGAACCCTATACTTTGCGCGTGGCCCGACACGCACTTGGCCGGTTTTTTATGTTACGAGTGTACTCCTAAGTATAGCTGACTAAGAGATAGGTACCTACTGGGTCACGTTTAAAATTACTATGATTCATTCATTAGGTGCATTAGGATGTTCGTTAGTGTGATTATTGTACCTAAGTATGTCTAAAACGGCGTCATGTGGCAGTATTGTGAGTACCTAATATTTAGTAGTTTTCCTACATAAATGCTTTTTATTTCTTGTTATTGTTAACTTAAATAAATCAATGGTACCATGATAGTACCAGTTTATGTATGGCCAGGCGCGGCGCACTCTTTGATATCTTCGCGCTCGATACAAGTACCCGCCGGCTTCGCACCGTGGCGTGATGATTAGTGGTTGCCGCGCACTGCTAGCGAATGCACGCGCGCGCGTTCTCGGCCCGGTTCCTATATCCACGAAACGCCTCGTTTTGCCTACGGACGGTTGATTTTTGACATTTGTTCCATAGAGAATCTGTCAAATTTTAACCATCCGTAGGCAAAACGAGGCGTTACGTGGATATAGGAACCGGCCCTTAATGTACGTCGCGCGCGACGCAAGAGTCAAATGTGCTTGAAATTTGAACTATGTCAAAAATATATTGTGTAGCAAAGTTGTATTATAACAACATCAGTAAAATGATTTGGTAAAGAGTAAAATGATGAAATTTGGTATGGAGGTAGTTCAAGACAATCCAAATTTTAAATTTTTCTATAAGAATAATAACAATAACTATGTATATATAGTATAGTATCAGCGGGTACGCAAATTCTATGTACGCGGGACGAAGAAGCGGACAACGGCTAGTATATTATGATATTCAGTTGTGTGACTAAATTTTGAATTAAGCTGATTCATAAATTGACGGATAACGTATGTGAAAACTTAATAGTAAATTACGTTGTAACATCTGAATACACGAGTGTTCTTTAATAACAAAAAAATAACTAACTTAAGTATATATTTTGTTAATAGCACTATTATACCTAACCTATATACTTATACTAGGCGCATGATTTAATATGTTCTCGAGTGCGCCAGCCCTATCGCTAGGGCGTGGCCTCTGAAAGAGCGCGCTGCATGCGATAGAAAGAGATGGCCACTTTGGGGGCTTGTGGCGCTCCAAAACCGGTTTTTTGTTAGCAGTCGGCCTTCTGTACGTTAGTACTATTACTTATTCTGTGGTATGTAGGTATAACAAGTATCTTTTCTTCAGCTTCGGTCACTTTGGCAGAGAAGACTTTCAGGAGTAACTTCGGCTCATAAGGAGCAAGTTTGTTGTTAACTTTAAACGACATTAGACATACGTAACCGATTTTTTTACAAGCGCACACACCGCGCTCTGGTAACGCTCCCAGCATTCGCGCTCGAGCTGCTCTAAATGGCTTCATTTCACGGATCGTAATGTTTTTTCTTTTTGCCGACGACATCGACAGCTGGAGTGCATTGCTAGGTAAAATCAAAACTTAGGTACCTACAACATTTAGTAGCATTAGAGGTGCGTTAGTATTAGATAATAGATTGTAAGCCTATAGGTAATTGTATGAGGTATCTTTTGAAAATAAAATAAAAATGTCTAGTTTATATAGGTATATTCGGTTGAATGCCGTTAAATGTAAATTTATCAGACTTTTCTTCCATTGATAAATCAATCTGAGCCATCCCAACAAATATAATAGGACCCTTTACGTTACGAGTATGCAAGCCCTGATGAGCGCCTCATGTTTGCGTAGGTAAAGTAGGTAGTTAGTGTGCGCATGGCGATTATCCTAGTCCAGCAATTGATTTGTATTTTAGTCAGTCGTGTTTAGAAATACAATGATTTAGGCTTGATGGGGGAGTTGCAACGTTAGGTACCTACCTAACTATAAAATACAACATTACATTAGTACATTACTCCCCCACTAGGTTCCCCTATAGTTCCCACACGCACGGGATGGGCCCACCCAGCTGAGCGATCCACATCTATTAATGGCCTTGCACTTGCAGGTGCATGATGGTTATAATCTCGTCTCTAGTCAGTTTCTCCCTCTAAACTTTTATTCGATAAAATGCTTATTTGAATAAGTAGGTACCTACTTATACTAAGTACGGCGTGTTTCACGTGGCGCAAGAACGCCTCTGCTTTTTAGCTTTTCGAGATAGGTACTGAAGGTGTGTGTGTGACAATATCGAATGGACTGATGCAGCACTGGCACAGTTGGCAATGTCAACGTGCACTTTTTTTACCTTTTAGGTAATTAACGTCACGTCAAATTCGCCAAAATCCACCGCTGAACATATAGGTATGTCGGCGCGCAAACTGGCGCCTTTAATTCGAACTTGTAATTTTAATAACTGTGTTCTCGCAAGTGATTGTTTACATTATCGCTGGTAATTTATGGCTTGAATGATTAGAAAACATAGCGACTATTGTTTTTAGGAACGGAGGTAATACTACCCTTATGGATTATTGCTGAACGTAGCCGTGGGCCGTGGGAGCGCTCTTTTTGTGACCACATTGTTGGTGTTTCAAGTGGCCTGGACCCAAGGGGTGAGGAAGGCAGTGGAGCATTCTGTTTGTAGCCTCGGTAGCGCGCGGCCCACGGATTCGTTAACCGTTCTTAATTAAAATAAAATTAGAAACTAATAAAATTAGAAGTTAGTTGTGTCACTTGGATTGTTATTAGATTTTAATTGGATTATTTATTGTTTATTACAACTGTTATTTATTGCCTCGCACGTTTCCCTTTTCGCCCACAAATATGGAAAATAGATCTGATGACGTCCGAGAGCCGTCCTGCTCTGACATATATATATTGGCCAAATTCACCGTCTAAGTACCTACTTACATCGACATTCGTTCTGATTCCGACCTTCACCCGTTGACTCCATCTTATTGGAGAACTAACAGCGTCTTTGACGCGATCGCCATTCCACTCCACATCGAGTTATATGTACCTACTCGTACTTCGTACAGTTCGTACTAGTGGTATGATTGATATGACTCGATTGCCATTCCAAAACATTTTTCTGCACATTACGTTGTTTGCCCCGCCCACTTACCTAATTGAGCTATTTATTCATCGGTCTATAATTAGTAATATGAGTCATATATATTTCGGTAGCTTTCGTTCTACGTCGGACATCATAATTTCTTATTTTAAGAATTGTATCGCGCAAAGGAGTAATTTAATAGTAAATTACTCAATTACCTAGTACCTAATTGAGATAAGTACTCCGTGGTTCACATAAGTAGTTGAATCGGTTTTTTTTTTCTTGGGTATGCCATAGGGAACTGTGTAACGATGACTAGAAAAAACATTGGCAAACATTTCCGTATCAAGTAGGTAGGTTAGTAAGTGTTCTTCTTCTTTCTCCTTCTAAACAACATCATCTTTCAACAAGCATACCTATAATGATAACACTAGAAAGAGAGAGAAATTGTCGGTCCGGCAGTGCCGTGAACTGCCGTGCCGATGATCAATACCGATCAAGTTTCTAAAAAGTGTGCTGAGAAAAGAATGGATCTTTTGCAACCACTGTACTAAAATAAACTGAATGAATGGTAAGACCTTTCACTCGTTCTTTAACTATTTATTTATTTTTAATTACGCAGCGCTGATGAGTGATGTTATGTAGGTATTTAGTGACAGTAGTGTGACATAATTCATTCATTTATTAAGCCAAAGTACAGAATGAAATTAGGTACCTACTCTTTTTAATAAAATACTTCTAGGTCCTTTCAATTCAACGAGGCAACGTGACAATGCCAGATCAAAATATAAATAAACAACAACAATAATATTATTGTCCGAAATGTCCCGAAGCTTCCACATCCCGTATTCCATTTAGCATCCATTGCGTGTGACATAGGTATAAATTGTTAACTAAAAGTTACATTTAGGAGATGGAATGGAAAGCGTTTAAACTTACGTGGAATGTTCTAAGCAGCCATCGCATTCAGACTGCCTTCTCGAGCATTTCTCTGGAGCTTTCGTGCTTTTGGGTTTATTATCCGCATTCAACATCGACTTTCCTTCAATGATCCGTTTAAACAACATAATAGGAATAACAGGATTTGTTGTTTACAACAATTGTCGCGTTTCCCGCGAATATTTAGTTTGTTTAGCACAATTGCTGACGGGACTTGTTCGAAAAAACGATGTTCCATTAGATTGGCAATATAGCCAATTTCACCTCTACTGCCAAACTTGCACTGAGCGGAGGTGGAGGAACAAACTCGGCAATGGAGTCGACACACGGCACAGCACATACCCCTTCCCCCACCACCTCACCTTCCCTTCCATGCATAACAGATGCCACAGTCTACAAAATAACGATACAACCAGTACCCTTGAAATTACTATTCGTCATTAAACTTTCCAATTTACACATAAATGAGTATTGATTAGGATCGAATTTAATCTAGAAATAGCTTTTCTATTAAGAATCTTTCATGAAAAATACTATATTATATGATATTTAGCAAGGGCTTGAATGGCGTAGTGATTTGTGTACTGCTTAACTTTAGTATGTGGCTTCGCCCGAGTTAAGTGATTTTATTACTAGAGGGAAGTAACTTATTTGTTTGGCAATGAAACTAAGATAAGGTTTACTTTGATAAATATGCAGATATGAAAGTAAGATTAGATAAGAAAATCTTAACCCTTAGGTCATGGCTCGTATGCGTGATTTTTACTGGGTAGGACATTACACACTAGAAATAATACTATTTAATTTTTATAATTGATTTTTTATTTCACTTTTTAACTTGTATAAAATTCACTACGAAACGCTAAACTTTGGGTAGTGAAATCATTGTGTAATAAATAAGAAGTCGAGTATGGACAAACAATACATTTTCATCTAAGTATAGTTCGGTTCGCGTATCTTGGTATCTTAAGTATAAACTATCATTGCAAATAGCGTCATATTTAGATTAATAGAATATGACAATCTGAGCTGTAATTGGCTGTAGTTAACGCAGGGAATCAGTGGGGCCACTATTAACACCAAGAAAAAAGTTTTGTTCAATATTTAGTTACCACCACCAAAAAAGGTTTCTTTAGCAATTTAGACCTGTGAGCGCGTTAGTTTCTCTTACGATCAGGCTGATTTAAAGAAAAAACTTAACTTCATGTTCTATTAATTTGAAAGATTTACAGATTAAGTAACAATGTTTCGACAGAATTGTTTTATATATCAGTTATATCACGTACCCGCGACGTCATTAGTAACTACCTTATGACGTCAAAACGTCAGTCTTAGCATTTTGGCGCCCATTTTTTCCGCGCATTATAAAGTACACGTTGCTTAATGTAAAAAGTATACTAAAAAATACACATATGTTTTGGATTATACTATGGGTCTAACTACTAGTAGTTTCAAGCTACTTGAAAAAAATAGACAACACCCATATTACTTTTTCTATACCATTTTATACCTACTCGTTGGTAATCACTTCGAGGAATGGTTGCCTTATAATAAATGTTTACAATATTAAATTAAACAAGTACAATTTTTAATTGTACAAAAAAATCTATAGAACTAACGCATCTCCATTCATTCCTTCCTACTATACTCAGTCCATACAAATTCCATCCAAATACATCCTGAGCTTTTTAAATGAACAAGTTTTTATCAAATCTCTTGGTGTTGCGTTGCGTGTTGCAGATCTAAGCTAGAGTAGAAAGACACACATTTTTTTACTAAAATGTCTAGGTATAGCATTCTAATATCTAGGTAAATAAAGAGGCGCAGATGGAGATAGTTATTATATTCTTATACTAGAGATCTAAAACTTGTTTTTTTAAACCAGCGATCGACGTCGCAGGTAAAAGCTAGTAAATAAATTGTAAGAGCACAGTAATAAAGTGTCTGCAGCACGTGGGGTGCGCATGCTCGCGGCGTGGTTGCATCGATCTTCCCTCTTGCTCATCCTTCTTATGTCTATCTCGCTTGCGCATCACGTAGCGACGGCATGCTCGTTATGCCAGTTCGGTTTGTTTTTGCTGAGGACACCGTTCACACAACACGAGTATGATGTATTCAAACGGTCTTACCTTTATTTATAAACTTTGTTCGATCGAACGGATCACTTGCAAATATCATTTCTTATATGATTGAGTACCTACCTACTTATAATGACTTAGGTACCTTACCTACCTACTTGGTATCTATTAAATTAGGTACCAGCTGGTATTGGCTACTGATAGGAAAATAGTACAGAAGATGCAAGGACAATCCAGATTCCAGTCCAGAATAAGAATGACTGCAATATATTAAAGGTCAAATTAGCCGTTAGTTACTTTCCTACTATTACCATTAAAATATTATCTATCCCTATTTAGAGTAAGTAAGTACCTATCTAGGTAAGTAAGATTAAACATAAATTTTAAATGCTCATAGGAATAACCAATCCAATCATGGCTTTACGATAAGCAGCCGGTGAAATTTCTGGCACAGAGGCATCCATCTTAGGCCTCAGGGTAGGCAACGCATTCGAGATCTTATGGTTTCTTAAACGGGGATCACTTACCATCAGGTGGGCTGTGCGCTCGCTTGCCTATACCAATGACATGAAAAAAAAGAGTTTTATATAGTAGGTAGGTATAGTTAGCAAAACTTTCATATAAATCAATGTCGCAAATTGCGCGTTTCTAAAAACTGATGTCCCTCTTCTTACCGGAGTTTTTGCTTTCGATCCGATATCCTTATCCATCTTAATATTATAAATGCGAAAGTAACTCTGTTTGTCAGTCTGTCTGTTACCTCTTCACGCTTCAACCGCTGGATCGATTTGGGTGAATGAATGGCCCATAACATAATTTTCCTACATGCATACTTAATTAAAGTCGCGTTTATTCGATCAGTTAATTTAAACCTTAAAACTGAACGCAAGATAAGCTTGAATGAAGTGTCACTGTCATCACTGTCATGATATTTTGACATTTGTTTGACGTTGAAAAAAAAGTCTGAATTTTCTCAAGTGTCCTTTTTACAGTTAATAAGCTGACTAAAACTTGTTTTTAGATTATTATTGCTTAATTTCTTTTATTTACTTCCATTTTTGAATGACAATGGCATCACATTTAAGCACAAAAGACAGATTACTTTCTTTAATAGATGATATTGAGTTAATCGCCAAGTAAGTACAAGATTCCGTGTTTCTTTTGTAATCCCATTATTATTTGATGATTATTAATTATTTACGTATTGTCACAGGGAGATTATAGAGGTATCTATTGCACCAAAGTCTCAAAAGCTCTCGGCAGCCGATCATGCACAGTTGACCGATTTGCTTCTTGCAAAAGATGTTGAGATAAAGAAGACGCTAGATTTGGCCGACGAGCAGGCCAATATTCAGCAGAAAATGAATGAACTTAAGGCTGAAGTAGATAATAAGGTAACTAACCCGCACAACTTGAACACACATTACTTAACTATATTGGGGAATAAAGATCATAATGGATAAACTGTTGTATATACAAAAGTATTTTGATATTTTGATGTATGCCCCACAGGATCAAGACATTTACCACTTGCAAAGGCAGCTAAAAGATGCTGAGCAGATTTTGGCCACCTCATTGTACCAGGCTCGGCAAAAACTAGCTTCTATAGTGAAGTCTAGAAAACGCCCTGTCCCCTCAGAAGAGCTGATCAAGTTTGCACACAGGTACATCCTTGTTTTCTTATTATGCGAGTTTTGTATCTCATTACACTTGAGGAGCTCTAACAAGAAGAATAAAAACAATATTTTGGACAAGACTAATCGTTATCAGTATATGAAAATTTACTATTTACTTGCAAGCCAAGGGGACACATAATCTTATTTTGTAACAAAAATATGTACAAATAGCCGATCATTTGCCCACGACTTTGTCCTGCGTAGTCTTGGAATTTGCGTACTCGATGATACTATATTTAAAGATGGTTATAGTTGTAGTAGTATTGAAAAACTGGTATGACCCGTGGAAAACCCGTTCCCGTAGAGATAGCGGGATAAAATGTATCCTATGTTATTTTCCCAGGGTCTCAAACTATATCTATACCAAATTTCATCCAAATCGGTCCCATCGTTGTGACATGAAGGAAGGACAAACAAACAAACACACTTTCACTTTTATAATATTAATATGGATAGTAATGATTATGAACTTTAATTGATGAGTTACTTTAAAACGTTCTCATTTTTTTAGTACAGAGTACTTATTAACTTTGACAAAATATAGTTAAACATTTTTTTTTTCACAATTTGCATTACATAGCTTCTATAAAAAAAGAGTGGCAAGTGGCTATACAAATTAAAGTCCATGTGTGAAAATTACTTACTTGAAAGGCTTCATGAGTTAATTACAATATTTCACAGGATAAGTGCGTCAAATGCAGTCAGTGCGCCTCTATCCTGGCAGCCGGGCGACCCTCGGAGACCATACCCAACTGACCTTGAGATGAGGCTGGGTATGCTCGGCCGGCTCTCCGATCTGCCACTGAACGGACACACACCGTCCACACTCAATGATCTACACCGAATAACTACCGGAGGAGGTAAGCGCAGTCTGACTTACCATATTTGTTCTAAGAACTATTCACTGTTTTACACATAATGCATTTTTTATCGTTATGTTACAATGGGAAGTATTTACCATAGAAACATCTGTTAATGCTTGCAAGTATTGTATGGACATAAACATGGTCTATCTATGCTGGGAAACATATTTTAATGTGTACAATAATTTGATGTTTTGGATATTTTTATATTAAGTCTAAAAAGTCGGTGCCTGTATTATTAATTAGATTAAAAAATCCTTTGGCAGTTGCTTTGTAAAACATCAGTGCTTCCTTGAACACATACACACAGAAGAAACTGCGCAAAAAAATGTTTTATCATTAACACAGCTTTTATTAGGTCGACCTGTATGTAACTATGTAATGAAATCTTGCAAGTTAAATTTGACCCAATATCCGATTGAGCTGAAATTTTGCACGAATATGTAAATCGCGTGACAATGCAATATTATGATGACGTGGAGCTGATCTGATGATGGAGCTGGAAGGTGGCCATAGGAACTCTGTAATAAAACTACATAAACCCATCGAATTTGGGCTCGTTTGATTCGTCTTGAAGGGTAGATGAAGGATTTACAAAGAAAAGTACAGTCAGCAATAAAAGCGGGTCCCAAAAAATTATTATGTGAATTGAAAACAAGGCACTTACATAACATACCCTCTTAGCTCACCAAAAATACTATAGTATTTTATGGGTTATAATTAAAGACCATTTCCAAGTTAAACTTCATGGATCTAATACAATCAATATTGAAATATAATTACAGGAACAGCATTTTTAATACAGTTGCTCAAAAAGCAAATATTTCGATACCGAACAAGTGCTTATTGTTTTTTGCCACCTAGTGAGCGTGCATAATAGTACATTTTGATGCAAGTGCGAATAGTTTGTCATTTTATCACGAGTCCCTAGTTATGTTGGCGCGAGCGAAAGCGAGCTTTAACACTAGGGACGAGTGAATATGACAATTTCGCACGTGTATCAAACTACATTTTTTTATACATTTGCGAAAAAAAGGAATAAAGAAATAAACAAACAGGACGAAGCTCAAAAAACATTACGCACTAGTTCGTAAAAAACAACTTTAGGCGCGCTCACTAGCAAACAAAAACAAAAAACGCTCGTTCGGAAGTGACCAACTTCCGGCACGTTAAACGGGTATCGAAATGTTTACTTTTCAAGCACTTCATCCAGTTCAGTTTTTATTTTATATTTTTTTAATAATTTTTTCACACTTATTATTTAATATTCCAGTTCCCACAACAGCCAGCAACCAATTCACCTGGCACCCGTCTGGGGAGCTGCACATGTCAGTCGGAGGCGGCAACTCCGTCCCGATCGACGCGAGGGGCAAAGACGCGCCCACTCAGGAGGACGTCGAGGTCATGTCCACCGACTCCAGTTCGAGCTCCAGTAGTGACTCACAATGAGAACGAACCAACCGATTGTGAACTGATCCTAATTAGTCACGATTACATAGTGCAAAATATCGTCTTGTGTTCGAGAGACTTTTCTACTCATTACTAGTGATATTTATAGTAATTAGTTGAATTTTATACGTTTTAAGATGTCATTGTGTGTAACATGTAAGAAAATGGTGAATATATTATGTAAGTTCCATTGATGTTTTTTGTTTTATAATTTAATGACCATGACATAAAATTTGGTTCTATTACTGTATCTGCACTGAATATTGAACTCTATTCAGAGTTCAATATTCAATATGGTCAGGCGGGTGATTCCGTGGCCATTCTGTAGTAGTACTATTAAATATTCTGTGGTCTAAGCCTTGCTTATGGAGTGTGGAATGTGTCTTGGTAAGGAGCGCAATCTTATATGGCGAAACAGTTGAAAATGTGTCCAGCGGATTAGATAAGCAACAAAACAAAACACACTCTCCTCACAACCGTTTTCGTTGCGTTTTCGTCTCGGCAGCGCCATCTGAATGCGCTACTGCAGACTATCCGCCTAGGTGGCAAGCCACCTAGTAGCACTGGAGTAGCGACCGCAGTGCCCCCTACCTACCCGATTTGGTGTCCACCTTTGGAACTATAAAGATTGCGCTCCTTTACTTCAACCCTCCATAGCTTTGCGTTCAACGTCGCTAAGCGACAAAGCGGTTTCCATAGTTGCAGTTGTTATTGTGTCAAACGTTCTAGCTTATTTGTATAATCGCAGCATACATTCGCAAATCACTTAATAAATAAAAATGGGTGAAAGGGCTCCCGTTTCGGCAGAAGACACTTTAGTTCGTTATGATAACCCAGTATTGGTAACTAAAAGACCAGAGACAGCGGTGAGTAACATGTTTTTTAAACGACACCAATCTTACGACGATTTATAATATAACTAGCTTCTGCCCGCGTGGAATTCGGTTATCGCGCTCCCGCGGGAACTATGCGCATTTCCGGGATAAAAAGTAGCCTATGTCCTTTCCCGGGAGTCCAACTATCTCCATGCCAAATTTCATCTCAATCGATCCAGCGGTTGAAGCGTGAAGAGGTAACAGACAGACAGAGTTATTTCGCATTTATAATATTAATATGGATGTCGCCATCATAACATTGCCTATTTACGTCCCACTGCTGGGCACGCACAGGCCTCCTCATCTCGACAGGCACAAGAGGGTTGGGCTTTAGTCCCCAAGCAGACCTTCACACACATTGACGACAGGTTTGGTAGTGACCCTGCCCACTGTTCCGACTGTCGCGGGTTCAAATCCCGCTCGGGGCAAACTTTGATGATCACGAATGTTTGTATACTCGAGTCATGGATGTTTAATTATTTATATACTTATGTATCTATTTCTCTATATAAGTATTGATATCGTTGTCTAGCCCCCATAGTACAAGCTTTGCTTAGCTTGGGGCTAGGTCAATTTGTGTGAAATGTTCCAAGATATTTATTTTATTTATCTTTAAGTTACTTTGCAAATGCGTGCAGGTTTCCTTGCGATGTTTTCCTTAACTGAGAAGCTCGATAGTAAATAAACAAATTGCATTTGGGACATTGGTAAACTTAGAGCTACAATTAAAGAGCTTAGCCGGGGTAATCTAGTGGTTCACTTATCGCCTCCAATGCAGAGGGTTAGGGTTCAAATCCGGCTTGCATCTCTATAATGTCGCGTTTCTATAGCCTGTGGGCGTCGCCGCGGCAGCGGCGCAGCCTTGCATACCCACCGAGGCCAAGAGGGAGACTGAGGAGATACTAAATGCCATCCTGCCGCCCAAGGAATGGGAAGAAGATGGCCAGATATGGACACAAAAGGTCTGTATGTAAAACCTACTTAAGATATGTCATTACTAGCTTCTGCCTGCGTGGAATTCGGCCATGGCGTTGCCGTCGGAAGTGTACGTTTTTCTTTTGTCCTTTCTCGGGGCTCCATGTAACGCTCCGTACCAAATTTCATCTAAATCGGTCCAGTGGTTAGATAGATAGATAGATAGAAGAGTTTTATTGATATAAAATTACTGTAAGGTACATTTATGCAAGTATACATAAACCTTTTTAGGTTTTCCCGTATACCGCTACACTATTCATCGGTTGAAGCGTGAAGAGGTAACAAACAGACAGTTACTTTGGCATTTATAATATTAGTATAGATAATTGTTGCGGCGTTTGTTCTCAGCCATCGTTCCTCTCTGAAAAGCTGATATTTTGATATTCGTAGGTAATCGCCGTGAATCTGAACTGAACCGGCTCTTTGACGCAAAAACGTGAGCTACAAGAATAAAAATACTTTACCTATACCTACTCAGACGCCGCATTGCCCTCTACTTTGGTTGGTTTCGGCCTAGACCAAGTACCTACCTATAGCACGACACAACTTAGAAGGCGCGCGGCGAAGCACTTAAGACCGTTGACGCAGAGTCTATTATTGCTTAACCCGCGCGCCTTCCAAGTTGTGTGTGCTTGAGTCCATCATCTAAATCGGTCCGGCTGTTTAATCGTGAAGAGGTAACAGATGAAGATAGATACACAGACATAGTTACTTTCGCTTCTATAGGTAATATTTTAGTATGAATAGACACACAGGGGCTCTATTCGAAACGTTACATAGGGAAAGGGAACTGCCATATCCCTACCGTCAAACAAAACGTCACGGCGTTCAATTTTAGCCATACGTGACATTTTGACGCTCCTCACTGAAACCGCCTCTCAATGAAATCCCTTCTGCGTCCGGAATGAGGCCCCAGAACCTAATGATCAAGGTTCCACCAGATATCCTCGACGCCCGCCACACGGCTGGATGTGATCAACCTCCAGGAAATGCTGGACACTCGTCTGCAGCAGCGCCAGGCGCGGGAGACGGGCATCTGTCCAGTTCGCAGGCAGCTCTACACGCAGTGCTTCGATGAGCTCATTCGACAGGTCCGCTTATTCAACCATTTTTTATTTAAGTAAATAAATACTGATAAACAGGAAATTGTAAAGTGGACACCGCAGCGGCGCGGCATTTGTATTGTAACAGCTGTCTACCAACTGTATGAATACGAATATTGGTACGCTGGCACTGAAAGCATTAATATCTACATACCTACTACCCATCAACTACCTATAGCCCTGAGTTAATAATACCTACCATAGAAGAAGTAAGGTGAATTTCAAACTGACAACCTTCAAACAAATCAGCCCACGCCCGAAATAAGTGTTAAATGCGATAATAGATGTCGCTGCCTAGGTAGCCTGCATACAAATTTGAACTCCATGAGCAACATCTAGATGGCGCTGTACAGGCGAAGTATGAAAATTTGAAGCTCCCTGGCTATTTCCGAGTGATTTCCGATGTACGCCGTAATTTAAGATTGACAGTCTTATATAATTACATTGTCTCTGGTTAATACCCATTGTTATGACGATCTCGCTTACAAATGGCCATAAGGCTCAGTTTCGCACCGAAAAGCTCCACTTGTATTCAAAGTTAAACCAAAAGTTGAATAATAAGGTTCAGTGCCTAATAGAACAAAAGACCACATGCAGTCAAGACCCTCATGCCAATGGTCGATCTCAATTAACCCGCAGTCTCTCGCAGATACATCGCGGTAGGTACTGTTTAAAATAATAAGTTGCATTATTCGTCCAATAGGTAACAATAAATTGCGGCGAAAGAGGGCTGCTGCTTCTGAGGGTGCGCGACGAAGCGAGGATCACGATGGAAGCCTACCAAACACTGTACTGCAGCTCTATCGCTTTCGGTATGAGGAAAGCTTTGCAGGTAAAGATAATTAAATTATAGAGCTTGAGCTTCATTGATAAGAAAATAGTCTAAATACTTTATTGGAGGAAGGTATATTGTAGCCAATTTGTGTCTAATGTACAGTAGACTAAATAAATGTTTACTTTTAAACCTTAATCATCATCCAGCCGAAAGACGCCCACTGCTGTACATAGGCCTCCCCCAATACTCGCCACTCAGAACGGTCAAAAGCTTGTCTATATTTTTCATCTTTAGAACTTTATTTCTTTGTAAGTAATAATGGTCAATAGGGCATTATATCTTTATGTACTTACTCGACTACATGTAGTTAGTTCCATCTTCTACAGCAGGGTAAAGCACTGTACGAGCCGAAGATTTTACGCTCTTTGTCGGCTCTAGCCGACTGTGGTGATCAAATGCAGATAAACATGTTATTCTTTTTCTACTCAAGTCCTTATTAATCATTGTCAACAGTCGGAGCAAGGTAAATCGGACCTGATGGAGCAAGTGGCGAAACTGGAGGGGGAACGTTCCGCGCTGGAGAAAACTTGCGCGGAACTCAAACAGAAGACTGAGCAGTTGGAGCGACGCGCCGCCGAGCTGCGGGCGGCAGAGGAGAAACGCCACCAAGAAGAGTTGCTCGCGTTGAAGAAGACTAATGCTCAACTTAAGGTATATTTAATTATGACGCGCACCGTCTTTAAAATCACAAGGACGCATACGGGTACAATACTTGCACAAGTCAGAAAGGTGGAATGTCACATTACGTCACGAATTAGACGGTCTCGTCTTACTTTAGTAACTACAAAACTAGTCTTAAGAAACATGATAAAGTGCTTCGCCGCGCGCCTCCTAAGTTATGTCATACCATTGGATGTGTTCATAAAGATCTACACATATTGAACCTTATTGCTTACAATAAGGTTTACATTAGATATACTAAAATATTAATCGTAATTTTCTTTTCAGGCACAACTTGAGGGTATCATCGCTCCGAAGAAATAATCATAGTCATCGTTAAAAGTTGTGTTACTACTTTTTTTAAGTGTTTCTGTTAGACTATTTAAATTTCAAATAACGATTTGAGTTTTCAACAGTACATAAATAAATGTTTATACACTATAATGACTATTTTTATTGTAGAAGAAAACGCTCTTTTTTATTAAAATATATATTAAACCATTTAAGTGGGACAAACATACAATATTTTCATTAGTTTACAATTCATATACCGCTAAAGAGCCTTAAAAAGGTATAAAGGGCACACATAGAAACTTTCATTCAACACAAGTCTATATCCATTACAATACTTTCCCCATTATTATATCAATACTTTTACAGTTCATACAGTCATTTGCGGAATATACAATTTGAGATTAATTTTAAACTTTTAGATAGATACATAAATTTTATTAAAATGGATACAAACAACGAACATTTTTTACCAATCGTGTAACATTGTCACGTTGTCTAAATTACAACCAGAACATCCATACAAAGTTCTACCACTGACTTATAATAATAAAATAGACAATTCGTAAAAATTGTCCTCACAAGTTCAATAAAAACGGGACGCATACATGGATATTAAAATTGACCTACCTGTAATTTTGGCAGAACATAATGCAATTAATTGAATTAAATCACAATCCATTGAAACATTACAACATTAATACCTTTTGAGAAACAACGGCACCACATAGACGTAAAACTAAGTCCTTAATCAACTAATACAAATACTGTATTCATAAAACACTGCACAAATAAAATCTGAAATGTTGAATGGATGAATCAGTTGGATGATCGACCTGGCAATGTGATGCTAAAATTGCTCATTCATTTTTACACTCGCGTCGTCCGATTTGACCTACCGTCGTATGTACATACACTAGTTACAATACATACAATTCATTTACCATCCAACCATTCTCTAACAACACCATTTAACAGGTACAGCATCAACATACAAATAAATACCTAAAATTCAAGAAGTCAAAACATTAAAGAACTTGCACGGAATGAAAATATCATCATTTAAAAATTAAAATACATAAAGTATTCAAAGTACAGTTGTATATCAAAATAGACAAATACCTAGACAATCTCCGTCGCGAAATTAAAAAATAGAATTAAAAAAATAATCGAATGCTCGCCGGTCGATTTCTTCAAATTGGTTCGGCGCGACGTCGGTGGAATTGTTTTAAATTATTATCACAGTTGCAATACATGGAAACGCGTGTACACGGTGTGGTCCGTTGGTTTGAAGAAATCTACAATCGAGGTCGTTCGAGTGGGGACGGGACGTGTTTACTGTGAGGTTTCTTTGTAAGCTGTGAGTCGCTGGGCGGGACCGACCGGAATGGCGGTGACGCGGCCGGCGCCGCCGTCCAACAGTGGATTGACGACTTGGACAATGTCCGGTTGCAGCGAGCTGTCCCCTTCCGCCTCACCCTCCCCCAGATTAATATCTCCCACTTCGGTGGGCGCCGTTTCGCTGCTAGGACTGGTGGTCAGTTCCAGTGATATGATCTTTTCTTGTGTGGTTTCGACCTGCGGATTATTCGGTTGGTTATCTTTAGTCATTTTTGTTAGTAATTAGTAAATGCACTTACTGATTGATTACGGTGGGTGTTACTTTTTTTTTAATTATGAAAAAACTATTGCAACGACTTTAGTTATATAATAAGTGATCAATCGTAAAATGATTAATATACACTACTTTTCTCTAATTGTTAGGAAAGTGTCTTGCTATGTTTGTGAATGATTTAGCACAACAATGATATGATCAAACTTGCAGTTTTCTTGACAATATCACACACCAAACTTATAACTACTGTTATAAACGATTCCATGAGTTATTTTTACACATAACATGCACCAAATACTTGCCATTGTTATCATCACCCATGTATTTGCTACATTGTTACTAGAACGATTCACTGCTCATAAAAAACATCGAATCGTTTACATTTTAGTAACCATGTAGCAAATCACACAGCACCCCAAAGCAATAAGATACGTAAATAATATTATATAGAACGCAACAAACCATTGGTCGGGGTGAAGATTGACTGATTTTCCGTGACTAGAATCCAGGTATCGTCTGGTAAAACACACATCAATATGTTATCATGCCATGCTGAAATATCATGCAGTACGAGTGAAGAATATGTATTATCATTTACCACAAGTCATCTGGTAAATTGTAATATGGACCATAGTAGGTAGGTAGGTTTCAAACGTGTGGCCCATAATATTTAAAGTTGCAAGACTTGTGATAAGTGATAAAATATAATAAACATATAGATTTCAACGTACACGTCATAAATTAAGCTTGGGATGGAAGCTTGGTAATCACAGAGATACACATTTAATAAATGGATTAAACAGGTGGGAAATGGTTAAAGCTGTTATTACCACATCGAAATATTACTTGGTATTGTGAGTAAACGCTTCTATCTACGTATCTATTTAGTTATGGTGTTTCACGGTTGTGCGAAGGTGTGCCCCAGTACATTACTATTACGTGGTGTTTTTACAATGGTCAACAGTCGATTAAATCAGCGTCAATTTATCTAGTCGACAAAGTCAGTTTCATGTCGTCATCGAGTAATGTTTGCGTCGTTCGTAATTGCACGTAGAAAGCTAAGCGTTTTTGAAGATATACAAAACAGATATAATAATATGTAATAAAAACGAAACCAAATACACGCAAAATACGGCGTTGCTTGTGTACAGCGACTTGAATACTTAGTGGTATGTATATATAGCGTAATGTACAGTCCGCGCCGCAACCGTACCTCTTTCTCAATGACTTTCTCAATGTACTCCACGGTTCGTACTCTAGTCTCTCCGGTGGCCGGGCAGACGTATTCCTCGGAGCGGAACGTAATCCGCTCGTCTAATAGTTTTTCCTTCTCCTTCACAGCTAGTATCTGCCCCGGTTTTGTACGTAACGCGATACGTGGCAGGGGCCATTTCTATAAATTTGCAAAGCCAATTGACAACATTTCATTTTTCTTACATGTATATTTTATAAGCTAGTTGGAAAAATTTAAGATTTTAAAAGGACACGTATTTTTAATTTTTTCGTAATTCGTAAATTTAATACAGAAAAATTGAGATTAAAAAACTCCTCAATCCAAAAGGGCGTAAGTCAAAAATGACGTAGAAGCTCCTTCTGTGCGTAGCGCCCGCTCTTTAGCGAGAGCCAGTGAATTGAGTGAGATGACGTCACGCAGCAATTACTACTAAAACACGATTTTCTCTAAAAAATAATGAACGAAAAAATCTGAAACTTTTTTATTGTCTTCTTTAGACAGCGATACCGAAATGGTTTTCGAATTACGCTTTACTAAAATTTTGAAATTTTGTCAATTGTGACACTCACAACGTAGGACGGACAACAATGCCAGGGAAGCGACATATCGATACCCAACCACATGAAACAGACTCACAGGTTAGTTTTGATCATAAACAATGTATTACCATGGCTTGGCATAGCTGTGGGTATGCATTCGAATTGAAAATCATGGATGTGTGTTTTTACTGATTGATATAGTGCTATTATGGATGGATGGTAATGGGTAACATTCTGAGAATATTAAACACACTAAAACCGGGACTTAATCGCGTAAAAGACTATTTATATTTTACCTCGACGTTGGAACCACCCGCGCGACAAGAAAAATATGCTGGTACCGTCACTTCAGTCTTCTCGTGACCACGGCCGCTGCATCGCGGCCGAAACGTCGAGGTAAAATATAGAATATAGTTTTTTACGCGATTAAGTCCCGGTGATAGTGTTTAATATGAGTGTGTATCGCAAAACCGTGACCGTCAAGATAGCGTACACCGTAACGATATCCAGGATCTCATTATGCAAATAAATAGTACCTACGGAATATCTAGGTTAAAAAAATAGTACCTACCCTTAAATTTTTCGAAATATAAGGCCTGCTCACGGTGTACGCTACCGAGCGTCAAGCTGTCGTACACCGCGTGGATCTCTGGAACGGCTTGGTTCTCGGGAATGATATATAGCTCAAAAAATAGTACTCAAATAGTACCCACCGCCCATTCAATTTCACCATTCTATCTATATTAGAAGCTGAGATAATCAACCACTTAACTTTTTACGAACTTGAGTAAATACTGTGCGAGTTTCCGTGGTAACGCTGCCAAATTTCGTACACCGTTAAATGTTAGCATATCTCGGCTTCTATTATAGAAAGAGTGGTGAAATTTGACGATCGTAGGGTACTATTTTTTGAGCTATAAATCATTCCCGAGAACCAAGCCGTTCCAAAGATTCACGCGGTGTACGCCAGCTTAACGCTCGGTAGCGTACACCGTGAACAGACCTTATATTTCGAAAAGTTCAAGGGTACTATTTTTTTAACCTAGATATTCCGTAGGTAGTATTTGGGTACTATTTATTTGCATAATCAGATCCTGGATATCGTTACGGTGTACGCTATCTTGACGGTCACGAGACAATGTATTCTGAGAATATGGTAATGCATAACCAGACATGATGCATTTCTCTATGAAACACCAGCTAAATCATTAGTGTTAATGACCAATTCGATGTTAAAGGTTACGGACAAACAATTGATTATTTGGATTACATTACAATTACACATTCTTCTATATTATTGGGAAGAACGATTTGCAACAAAAAGTTATTGTCACGACAAATCATTATTTCCAATATGTTGTTTTCTTAGTAGGTTTAATTTGAGAACAGTTATTTTGAAAGGTATTAGTAGTTGATAATTATTTACCTCGGACGGCGACTTATCTCTGGAAGGCACCTCGCCTATGATTTCGGTGGCGGGACCCACCATGCTTTTTATGACTTTCTGGGATTCCAACGCTTCCTGCAATGCAATAAGTCCATTTAGAAGTTATTACTTTTTGCAGTTAAATTACTTTGAAAAATACTCTTATTTCACCCCAGAATGCAAGTGATTTTAGACCTTATGCTTCATTAGTAGTTACTGACGATTCAAACGATCTATACGGTTTAAACCTCTCTACTCATACCTTGCGCACTTCTTATGAGTGAAACTTATATAGTGCAACCTCACACATCAGCTAGACGTCTCGGATCTTGAGCGGTGAGCGAAAGTAGAGGGTATTTCTGCGCATGTTTACGACTGAAGGGCCAATAAGCGTGCGCGCACGACAAAGCGCCCGCTGCGCCCCGCGCTCCTCTGCCGATGAGGCGACCGCTCAAATTCCGTGCCGATGCGTGTAAAGCCCGGGCCAGACCGAATGCGTCTGCAGCGCGTCTGCGGCTCAGCAGCGTCTGTATAGCATAATCATTGAGCCGCAGACGCGCTGCAGACCCGGGCTTAAGACATTGGAAGATGTGCGTTGTGTATGAAAGTGACCTGTTCTAGAGAGCGCAGCCTCGCGGCGCGCCAGGCGGCCGCT
>OZ020283.1:7724002-7754281 GCA_963971205.1 Aethes cnicana
GTTCATAATCCTTTAATATTCACCCAAAAAAATTTTTGAAGATAATACTAGTTTGCCAATTTAATTTATAGTTACCTATAGGTTAATTACAAATGAAGTGGGATGGATGGGTTAGCTTTATCTTTTTGAAACTTTAATGTCTAAGACGTAAATCTGTAGCGATCAAAATTAGAAATAATAAGACTGTATGTGGCTATTAAAATGGATGTGGAGATGTAACTAAAATTAGTATTTCGACGTCCTTTAATGACATGAAATAATATGATGAAACGAAGCGTTGATGTCAAGTGATAGTGGACATATTAATTTATCCGCCAAACATAATCCTAATATCCCTAGACCTGGCATTCAACTGAACTGTATTTTAAATTTCGAGATATCGAAAACTAGGAGATGGCAGTTATATTATTATAGTCACGGAACGGAATACTACTGCCATATACTACTGAAGTTTACGTTTTAAGTTAACGTTAGTTGTGTACAAAAACGTATTAGCCATGTATTTATCAACATCGATCATTGCAAACGCGCGTGCATCTACAATTTTATTATACATATGTTGTTAGTTCCCCGGAGAAAAAATTGTACCCAAGTTTGCAACCTAGAAAACTTTGTGCCGACGGTGGGCGCCCGTCCTCAGTCAGGTTTTCGTTCCATTTTTGAACGAAAATTCTTCCTAGCATGGTATTTTGCTGCCTGTGGTAGTGGGGAGGCAGAGATGGTTAATTTTGACCGTTGCTGCCGATTTTGACTTAATTTATGATTATTCTCCGAGCCACCTACCAGCTGAACTACAATTAAAGCATAATTTGTAGAGAATTTAATTATCATAATCCCAAAGAGCCTTTTTAATACAATACAATATTTTTAATTTTTAATTTTTGGGAAAAACCCGATTTTGCTCTCTTTGTTCTATTTTTACGAAACTTTGAGGCGCTTAAAATATTAAGTTAAATGCTTTACAAATTCCTCTCCAAGATCATCAGTTCCGCCGCGATGTGTCTTGAGATATGACCACAAATGAAGTTAGAATCGACACTAACTAACTTTTTGTTAGTGGTAGGACCTGGTGCTGGGTCCGTCCGGGGTGGTACCACCGTCTTTCTCCGCTAACCTGCCGCCAAATAGCAGTGCTCGCACTGTTGTGTTCCGGTAGCCCTGGTTAAGGCAGCCGGTGAAATTTCTGGCACACAGGCATTCCATCTTAGGCCTCAGGGTAGGCAACGCATTCAAGATCTTATGGTTTCTTAATGGGGGATCATAGGATTTCAGTGTCCATGGGCCGCAGTGACCACTTACCATCAGGTGGGCTGTGCGCTCGTTTGCCTATAACCATGGTATATAAAAAAAACTAACAGTCAAAATTAACCTCTCTTGTCTCGGCCCTACCGCACCACAGGCTTCCAGCAGGACCTACCATTGATGGCAAATTTTTTTAGGGGTGGACAAAAACAAGTTGCTCTGAGAATAGGCCGCAAACAACTACCACTAAGTTTTCGAAGATGCAAACTTGAGTATAGTATAAACTACTCCTAAAGGACCTAACAAAATGTTTGCTATTTATCATTATTTTAGCTAAAAGACGTCCACTGCTGGACATAGGCCTCCCCAAGGTTCGCCATTCAGACCGGTCATGTGCTACTCGCTTCCACCTGTTTCCCGCGACCTTCACGAGGTCGTCGCTCCATCTTGTTGGAGGCCTTTGCTTTTTATAGTGTCAATTAATAGTGAAATTCATGAAGCCGTAATTTAATTAACTTTGCAAAACATCTAATAGTACATTACAGACCTAGGGTGGTGAATTCGTAAATGTCCCAGATCGCAGGTTTCTGTGGCCCGAACCGAAGGTGAGGGCCATAAATATGCGATCTGGGGCTTTACGAATTACCGCCCGTGGTTTGTCAAAAGTTTTACATCTTGCCTTGGCCAAGAAGTGAGATTTTCTCTCCTCGTAGCGGGCATAAAATCCCACTTTACGGACAAGGGTGATGTAAATAATATTAAGGGAGCCTGAAATAACTACCTAAATTATCCCAATATCGACTGTTCGCAATGTACTCAAAACCTACTGAACAGATTTTCATGCGGTTTTACCGATATGCACAGGGATTCAAGGAAGGTTTAGGGTGCAAAATTCGTTACTCTGCTACTCGAGCAAAGCCGTTTCATATTTTTTACCGTAAAACGTCTTTAAAATTACAAAGAGTAAAAGTTGGACTGTGACGTAATGGTCTATATCGTCTTACTTTAATAACTACAAAACTATTAGTCTTAGAAACATACATTTAGAGTCATTATTTAGCTCATTAGTATCCTGGAGGACGGGGTCGCGTTATACCCCTATAAGGCGTTTCGTACTTTTTATCTTTAACGTTCAAAAGGAGTCGCTGACAGACGTTTCACGTTAAAACCAATGTCCGTGTACACCGACACAGCCAGCTTTGTATGGTCGGTCATCAGCGCCATATGGCGGTAGCACCAGTGCGTAACCGAACTTCAAAGGGAACGGTGGAAATGGGATGTCAGGATGGAGGGTGGGATGTAATGTAAAACAGATCTCGTTTACGATATTGGCATGTGAGGTGTTTTTTCTACGTACCAACTGAATTTTATGTCTTAGTGTTGGATATAACCCTCTCGTTATGAGAGGCCTGTGCCCAGCAGTGGGCCGGAAATAGGCTGTTGTGGTAGTGGTGTGGGTTATATGTAATTTTTAAAATTAACTACATACTATTTAATGAAATAAAAAAATTGGCGTACGATAGATTACTACTTTAACCAATAGTCGTCTAAACGTAATTCTTACTGTTCTCTATCATTGCTGAAGGTTTCGAAAGAAAATTGGGAAGAGAAACGCTGAATGACTAGAGAAAAATCCAATAACATACTTGTTTCTGTGAATTTAGACATATAGTTCACCATACTACGTTAAGTTGTCATCTACAATCATTTCGAGTTGATAAGATTCGATAAACTGATATCAAAGCCTATGATCATGCCTTGAAGTACCACCCAATATACCCGCATTCCAATGAATTTCAAGGTACGAGTTCGTAAAAGATAACTCTAGTTATCGACGTACTTATTATGAGTCGATCTTTTCAAATAATACTCGAATCTACGTTCATCTGATGCTTACTCGGCGTAGACTAACTAATCAAACTACATTTGTATCTCTACAAGCATAATAAACGCAAGTAAAACCATGCTTATCTCTTTATTACGCCGCTTTACTAGACAATAGTTTTTTTAAACCTGGTGCTCCATGCATGCAATTTGTACGGGAATGCATTTATTGAGCGCAGACGATTCGAGATTCTTGCATATTTATTACTAACTATCCATGCGGTGCCGCAATTCACGCAAATCGCTTTCGAGACATCACGCTAAATATTGTGCGCTGTCTCTTTTAAATATTCTGAAAAAAGGTAAAACAAGGTTACATTCATGTTGGGACTGCTTTTAAAATTGCATTGTGTGGTTTAGACGGCAGCTTAGGACGCCGCGTCTCGCCATCACGAAATATGAGCTCTATATTTCGAGACGCGTCAGACTTGGCATCTTCCGCCGCCGTCTAGTGATGTTGCGCATGATATGGTGTGAAGCTGATTCAGAGAAGCACGGATGTGAACGTGTTAACCGTAATTTAACCATCACCTGAAAGAGGGTAGTAACTGGACTTACCTGTATGTCGTCGAAAACGTCGTCGGTCGATCCGTGCATGTTAGGGCCGGGGGTTAGGGGCGTGCTTGTGCTGTTACTGTTAATCGACGACTTCGTGCCGGCCTGAATAAACATTTCAATTAAATAAATTAAAATACATATTAAAATAGCCAACAAAGTCAATGGGACGAGTAACAACTAAAACTTCAAGCCGCTACTTATATGAAACGAGAAATTACGAAGCCGTCTAGCAGGCGTGAAATAGCAAAGAGCGTTTGTAAATCATGATGCGTTAAATATTGCAAGGGACACGATTTTCAATGGAACATTTAATTAATCTTATTTTTTTATAATACTGTACTAAACCTAAATCAAATACATAACCAATATTCACCAAACTAAAATAGTTATAGCACTAAATCCCATTTGCATCTACCAGGTTTCTAAGTCTCCAGCCCTAGCTATACAGAACAAATTAATATAAAATAAAAAAATAAGAGAATTGGAGTAAGTGGGGTTTGAAACTACTAAAGCATGTTCTACGTGGCCATTCAGTGTTTACGCGTTAGCATCAGGTATTGGGCACAAGTTCTCAAATATTTGGCCTTGTGACCTCACCTTGGCTAAAGCCGGTGCATAGTGCTCGTGATCTAAACAAACTACGTGTCAGGACTAGGACGCGACTAGAGTATCCGCGAATGGCAAGGAATGTCATTTATCATTTTGGAGATTGGCGAATATTAACGCTAAATATCTAACAAAGCCTGATAGAAAGTATTCACCGTTGTCTAGGCAATAGGAATATCCGGACAGACACAATGCGTGGGTTTTTTAATAGCCTTTAATACGTACAGCAACACAGTTAATATGGCGCGCGGATCTATTAGTACGGCTCTTTTGGTATTCATCTCACATCTCGAAAAGATTTTCTTTGGAGTTCAATTTATGTCCTTAAGCGTGAAGTATTTTAGAATGGCTGAAGCTAACTTCCGAAACGCGGAGAGTGATGTGAGAAATTGTGTTTCATTCGACAGCAAAATAATTACGCGTCTCGTGCATTGATTGTAAACGTCGTGCTCCACGCGTCATATTAATTGTGTCGTGCTGTAATAGGCAGTTGCAGTGTAACCCACGAGCTCACCTGTCCGTTGGGTTGGCTGAGCCGCCGCGGCGCCGGCTGCGGCGGCTGGGTGGGTGCGTGCGCTCGTGTGTTTTGTGGCTGTGTGTGATTCGGTGCGGTGTACAGTTCGGTGGGTTTGGCGCGTTGTGGCTGTGTGTTCGGTGCGGTGTGCAGTTCGGTGGGTTTGACGCGTTGTGGCTGTGTGTTCGGTGCGGTGTACAACTCTGTGGGTTTGGTGTCGTGCTTGGGTGCCGTGACTGTGACCGGGCTCGGCTTGTGCTCTCTCACTTCGTCCGATGTCGACTTGCGCGGGAGCGCTTCGCCTGAATGGGAGAAACGAAAGAAACATTATAAAGATTGTTGGCGTATTATATGAGATATATCAAGAGTCAGAATCAGGAGTGCGGAAGAATCATGTTGTTGTGGTGACACCTTCACAAATCCATTGCACAAAATTTCAATGTGCGCAATGTGTCCTTCCATTCAAGATCTTTCAACATTTTTGATACAAAATGAGTTGGGACAAGGCCATAGACACTAAATTAAGAATTCGCTCATGCCGTGATAGCCAGTGGTTTGACCTTCCGCCTATGAACTCAAGAGGGATATTGGTTGAAAGGCTTGCAATTGAAAATTTCCTCTGAATTTACTCATGCGTGAAATTCTATTTAAATTATCAACTGCGCTTCCTATTGAAGAAAATCAGCGTGAGAAACTTGCAACTTGTAATTCAAATATGTGTGTGAAGACCCCAATCTGCATCGGGCTCGCGTGGGAACTATAAAGCGACCATCGTGCCGAGAGGTCTGTGCCCAGCAGTGGGATGTCAATAGGTTGGTTGTAGCGACGGTTACCTTCGATCGTCCTTTGCAGCACCAGCCTCACGAACCTCTCGTGTCCCGTGAGCAACGCGACCGCCGATTCGTGGCGGGCGCACTCCATCTCTACGCCGTTTATCTGGAAATATGCGTCGTATGTGTTTAGCGAGACACATTTACTTTAAGCTAGGCCGAGGCATGGGTATGTAAGTTTGGATTTAACTCCAGAACCACAGTTCGGATTTGCCGCATAACTTGGAATGTGAATAGAAAGCAAGGTAAACCTACAAGAATAACCATGATACAAATCGTGTGCGCCCGAAATAAGTATTCGATAATAGATTCCGCTGCCTAAGAAGCCTGTATGAAAATGTATAGCACCCCTGGATATTCACTCACGTACAGAGCTTTTCGGATGTAAGCCGCAATGTAAGGAGATTGCAAGTCAATTACCTTATCTCTGGCTATAGGTAGACCTGGGCCTCTATACGAAACGGTAACGTCCATATCCTTAATTAAGAGTACATTTTCTGAGTAGAAGAAAGCCGTGGTAGCCTAGTGGTTTGACCTACCGCCTCTCATGCAGAGGGTCGCAGGTTCAAATCCGGCTCGCACCTCTGAAATTATTTATGTGCGAAATTCAATTTGAATTTACCATTGAGCTTTTCGGTGAAGGAAAACATCGTGAGGAAACCTGCACGCATCCGCGAAGTAATTCAAGGATGTGTGTGAAGTCCCCAATCCGCGCTGGGCCCGCGTGGGGACTATAGCCCAGCCCTCTCGTGATGAGAGGAGGCCTGTGCCCAGCAGTGGGCCGTAAATAGGCTGTTGTAGTAGTAGTAGTTTCTGAGTAGAATAGTAATGGCCCGCACTCACCGACACCACCTTGTCGCCGACCAGCATCTTGCCGTCCTTGGCGGCGGCGCCCTGCGGCGAGACCCGCGAGATGTAGATGGCGTCGCTGTCGTCCCGGTACGGCGGCGAGCCCTTCCCGCCGGCGATGCTGAACCCGAGCCCGGCGCCGTCGCGGATCAGCGTGGTGTGGACTAATACCTTCTGCTGGTACACTGGAAACAAATCAGTTCCAAATTAAATCCATCGACATTTAATCCTGAGAATGCCATCAAAAATAACGGGGCCAATATTATAAATGGGACAGTGTGTTTATTTGTTTGTCTTTTCTTCACGTCGCACCGAGTTGGACGAAATTTGGTTTGAGACCCGGGCAATAACATAGGATACTTTTTATCCCGATGTTGCCACGGGAACGTGTCAAACCAATTTTTCAATACATTTATAACTAAAACTGTCTATATGTACTTATAGTATCATCGGGTACGCAAATTCTAAGTCTACGCGGGACGAAGTTCGCGGGCATCGGGTATTATGTCGTTCCAGTGGATATCACTGTTATATGCAATAACCCTAAAAGCAGGGAAAGCCTGGTCGCCCGGCTAAGCGAATTCTTCAGGATTAGATGGCTATGATTTAAGTCATATTATCAGACGTCGCTCTACCTCGTTGGGAAACATTTTCAATATAACTTAGGTAGGGCACGCGGACGACAGTTGCTAGCTCCAAAGGACACAGGAAATACCATCAAAAGCGACTTGCGAAAAATCAAGCTGGGGACCTTTTTCTCAGAAACTGTATAGATGAATGTGACAAACTCCAAATTCCACGTGGTACTTTTTTATTTAAAAACTATTTTTTGTCCTTTTATTGCCGTACGGTAGCGCATTTAAACATTGAGCAATCTCTAAAATTTACCAAACATCCTTCTATCTGCGCGTTATTTATAAGAATAAATTAGTTTTGGAACAAACGGTCGGTCATTGACTTAACCACAATTCAGGTTTGCGAACAAAAACATCAAGTAAAAACTTACTACACATACCATAATAATACGATCGAATAAATAATGACATGCAAAAATCGAAGGACGTAAAATTCAAGATTGTCATTATTCGAAAAGCAATTGAACATACATTGCCATACAAGTCAAAGATCAATAATATTTAACCTTCACCTTAATAATTGGGTACTCCGGAAACCTTATTAGATATTGATTGATTTAATGGCTTGATCATTGACTTTGATTTAGAATTCCGAAGAACCTTAAATCGAGGTCAATATTACACATCAAATCGATTAGATACAATACTGCTACTAATTTGTATGGCAGTGACATCACACAACGATAAGGTAATCTCCTGATTTTGCATGGGTTCAAAACTTTATCACACTTATTTATCTTGGTTGAGAACCTTGAATTACAATCAATAAAAACATTCATGACAGCTAAGACGCAAACTAATTTGCTATTGTAAAAGTACTACGCAAACTAGCAAAAAATGAAAAAAATCTCATTATAATTGCTTTTCGTGAGGAATTTCGACGTCACCAGCTAAAACGAGTAACCAATATAGAATGATATCATCATCTGTTATGGTGCCTTACATGGCTTTTATTTACAATCGTTATTATCATGGATATTAACAGCGGAGATTAAGCAGGTTTGTAATTTTTCTCAAACATGCTCGGAAATGTTCGTGTTACTTTCAAAAAAAGAAGACGCGAGGCTGTCCATTGCCGGCCTTGGCCAGCAAACACATTATTGTCGTGTGTGTTTTTTTTTAATTCGCTTGCTATTGCGACACCTCTGTAGAGAAACTGACAAATCCATGGAAGTAATAAGTACAACTTCCATGTCCAAATCATCCACGATCATGGAAGTAGTAAATACTAATGTGGGGTAAGTGCGCCTAAATTTATTTCGCCCCTATGCCTTGTAAACAGCCAACTACTAGTTGAGTAATATTTATAGGTTTCGATATATTTATGTTAGGCGCACTTGCCCCGACTGACCTTACGTCTTTCCTCGCTGTTTGAGAAAAGCATTATATATACCTCGGCCGCAATTGCGATTGCCGGACTCGTACTAATAGAAGGCTTCGCTACGCTCAGCCTTCTAACTGACTCGTCCGGCAATGCGCTACTTGGCGGCCTCTGCAATAATGTACTATTACACTCTGGTGGTTTGCATGTCTCCTGAACAATTATATAAGTAAGTAATGTTCAGATTATTGCAAAAGGTGTGTTGAAGGTTGAAGAGAATGAGAATGCAATAGAGAAGCGTTACTCTGTACCCGGACGATGATTTGGGTCAATCAACTACTACTACTACAAAAGAGATCTTTGATGGATTGACGTTTAAGCACAAAATCGCCGTTTTCAAAAAAAAGATCCAGGAGTCCGTAACCGTGGCAACTAGACGCATAAAAAAGTTGATTCATCTATTTACTTTATCTTTCCATTAGGGGGCGTTCATAAAATACGTGAGATGTTTAAGGGGGGGAGGGGGTCGAGTCAAATCTCATCCAATCTTACGTTGGAGAGAGGGGGGGTCTCGGCAAATATCACGCATTTTTTTCTGATTGAAACAAAAAAAAAATACTATTTTGGTCCATTTAATCCAGATTGTACATGCTTAAGATTTAATCTTAAGCGTAATCGTAAATTTACTGAGAATCATATGGACATGTTGGTTATCATAGTCTCTCTTGAGACCACGCATGATTCTCCATGGACTGAATTAGAGTAGATATTCTTTTTTTTTTCACAGTAGTTACGATTTAAGTATTCTATTGTTAAATTTGTATTACACTTATAATTAAACTCTCAGCAATATTGATTACTAGTTTTAACTAGTTAATAAATGCACGAAGCATTTTTTTTCTTTTCTTTTTACAATAACAATCCAACGCGTTTACATAAGAAACCCACATTTTGAAAAATCTCACGTGAGATTGGGGGATGGGGGAGGGGGTTGAATAAAATCTCACGACATCTCACCAGGGGGGGGAGGGAGGGACAGAAAATTTAAAAAAAAAACACCTCACGTAATTTATGGACGCCCCCTTACAGGGAACCCAAACAGGCTAAAGAGAAAATGGTCTCACCTGGCGGCACATAGGGTTGCGTGAGCGGTGGCGGTGACGCGTCAAGCCGTTGGTACTCGGTGGCGATTCGACCGGTGGGCGACGGGCTGAACCGTTGGTTCAAGGCTTCTTTCTGTTCAGGCTCGAACTCCTGGGCGTACGCGTTTCCTATTATGAGCGCCTTGTTCGGTATGCCGCGCCCGGTCGGGATCTGTTGATATGGGCGATTACAATAAGGGTGGGTAAGTGTCCGCTAAATAAGCAGCGCTCGTTAAATATTTTACTATGGGATGAAATGACGATTCTGTATGGAATGACATCTCGGCGGCCATATTTAACGAGCATGAGTCGGACTGCGCTTGAATCAATAAGCTTTAAACTATGTATTCAACTCTTGAAAATTTTTAATCTTAAGAGGGTTTACTCCGAAAGTTGGCAACGTCGCAAATAGCTGTCAAATATTTCGCTTTTTTTCATTAATTTCTGAATATTACTGAATGAAAACATGAATTATCGCTCTATGCAACAATTATTATAGGAACACGAAATTTTTAGGATTATGGAAGTACTATTTTTTTGAAAACTTTGCATCGCATTTTCCATGCATTTTAATGTAATTTTATCATTTGAATGCCTAACAAACAAATATAAAACGAGACGCGGCATTCAACCATAGAATAATAACTTCTTTTTTAATTCAGTAATATTGAGAAATTAATAAAAACAGCGAAACATTTGACAGCTATATGCGACGTTGCCAATTTTCGGGATAAACCGTCTTTTATTTATTTATTTATTTGGACAAACAACAGAAATACACTTGAAAAAACATAAAGTAAACTGAACATAAACAATAATAAGCATATTCCCTTATAAACGTTCGTCACCAAAACATATGATGTGTATATACATATTAAATTCAAGGGGATGCTGTTGGTATAAACAAACAAATTTAGATATAAGAGATTGTATATAAAGATATTATTATGGTTCCTGAACAAGTCTTAAACAAGTAACACGATGAATGTACATAGTTTTATTTTAAATCTTAAATTTCTTAAATCTAAAATTCTTTATTTTAAGTCTTAATACAATAATCGCGAAAAATCAATTATCATTTTACTCCGCTTTCATAAAGGACTTCAGTTAGTTTTACTTATAACTCCTGCTGTTGTTTTGATTGCACACAAGCAAGTTTCGAGTAGTGACCTAAATACAAATATTTGTACTGTTATACCTGTCCATTTTCCAAGGTCGACACAGTATCGGTCGTGCTCGATACCGAATGGTGGCTCGCCCCGCTAGGCGCGCGGCTGTGAGTTCTGCGAACGAGATTTAGGGTTAATCTAGGGAAATTGCACTGTGTAATTTAGTAGATAAACACTATAATTGCAAACTAATTTCCGCTAACGCCACTTAAGCAAACTAAACCTCTATGCACGAAGCATAGAGTCCAAGATTCTTATGAATGAAACTTCGATCTAAATTGCATTTAAACTGTTATTTGTTTACTTTCGTTACTCAGCGTTCTGAATATTGATGTTAAAGAGCAACGTCGCGTTAAGTTGTCCGACCTGTCAGATGCTCTACTTTATGAGAAAATGCACAAAATCGATTAAGAACCTCAATAACACCGTGCTCCAGAATACTATCTCAATTTATGTAAATAAACACAGTGATTTTATACCTTACAGAGAAGCAAGAGAATCGTTATTGGCATAAAGCGGGAAACGACTGGTAATTGCCGGTGATTTGCTGCAAGATGTATTTGTATATAAATTGTTCATCTGACAGGTACATGCAAATAGATGGACATAAACCAAGTTCCATCGTAATTTTATGTACACGAAAGCTATTTAGTTTTTACAGCCTATAGTTAACTTGGATGACAGTGGATCTTAGCACAATTTATACATGAAGTTACGATATTCTGCACAACTTTGATTTCAGTTAAACTGGTATAAAATTATATCCGAAGACGGCTTAGATTACAGTAATAGGTACACGAGACAAGATTTTATTTATCTTCAACCTATTATTCAGTGCCTATTATCGCGGGCAGAAGCTAGTACTACATAAAAATGATTATGCAACAAAATGATTGAATTTCTTTTCCTTTTTTAAGTTACCTGGTGGAATTCGGCGAGTCCCTAGTGACGACCAGGACTAGGGTCGCTCCGCTGGCCTTGAGCACCTCCACGGCGAAGTAATGGTCCACATCCACCACCGACGTGCCGTTGACCGACAACACTTTGTCTCCGACCTGCGACAATAGTACATTATTGCCGTGGCCGGGAAAGTAGGTCTTTGCAGGCTGAGTACTGGTTTAAAGGGCCGAGGCTCCGCCGAGGCCCTTTAATATGTACGAAGCCTGCAAAGCCTTTCCCGTGCCGAGGCTTATATAGTGCTTTTCTCAAAAATGAAAAAAAAACCTTGATATTAGGTATTCATAATACAGCATTGACACGCACGCAAAGGTAGTCAAGTACTTACAACAAATCCAATGGAACGCCAGTCTTATTTCGTATTCACCGATATTTGACTAGTGTGTCTGTTAACAGACACACTAACACGGCAAGTTAAAAACTCGCATGTAGATTTCTCGTTTTTTATAAAAATTAAGACCTTTTATTAATTTTTAAACCAAACTAGTAAACTATTTTCATGAAATTTAGCTAAATAAATCTGATACAAGACAAGAACTACCGCTCTTTATGGATCGTTCTTTTTTTTAATTCCGTTCTGAAATACATTGCGCTGTTTCAGACACGGATAAAAACGTTTGGTTTCGCGTCAATTGACAGATACAGAACATGCAGACTTGGCTGTTTGGGAATTCCTTCGCATATTTATCAGTTTAAAAAAAAAGTACCTGTACGATAATGAAATTTCATACAACATTCCCTGCGCTTATACATGCCGCGGAAGTAAATCCATACAAATTTCCGGGGCATGCAGTTGAGTTTTTTTTTTAAATTTTTGACTGATCGTCAATGACGCACTTTGCGGTCTGATAGAAAGCAGACAATGACGAGTTTCCCGGCCATTTTTGAGAAAAAGAGATTATAGCACGACACAAGTTAGAAGGCGCGCGGCGAAGCACTTGGGCCGTTGATGCAGAGACTATTTATGCATAATCCGCGCGCCTTCTAAGTTGTGTCGTGCTATACACGCTATGGCTTCTGTTCTGGGGTGAAGGGTCGGCTTCTGTGTCGGATTTGAATTTCGTTCGAGTGGGAAGGAAAGTTAACATAATGGATTAGTTTTTTTTAATGCAACATAATAAAACTAGGCAGCGTTAAATCTGTCAGTCTGTTTAAGATATGACTTAAGCTTTATTTATGGGGTTTATTAATGTTCATCTGAATAAAATAGCCCTTTTAATCTAACTCGGTGATCGGCTAATAACAATTAGGCCCACTTTCACCGAGCCGCTAACCAGAGATTAGCCTCTCTCTGGTTTAGTCTTAGTATCTTAGTATCAGCTTAGCTTGAGTTAGAGGGTAACCCCGAGGTTAACGGCGTCGGTGCAAGTGATTAGTCTGCGGGCTAGCTCACCCTAATGCTGAGCCGAGCTGACTACGCGCACATCACGGCACCGCTCTGCCAGCTGAGTCACTCGCATCATCATCGACTCACCCTGAGGCCGGCCAGGTACGCGGGCCCGTTGGGCGTGACCCGTGATATGAAGATGCCATCGTCGTCGCCCACGAACGGCGTAGAACCGCGGCCGCCGGCGATGCTGAGGCCGAGCCCGCCCGCCGCGCGCGCTATGCGCACCTCGCGGCAACGCTCTCCCAGCTGAGTTACGCTCTCGGCCCGATCTGATACCGATTCACCTGGAAATAATACAGATTGAAGCATTCTGAAGGTGAAGGTCGTGGGAATCACGTCGATGCGAGGCGAAAGACATGGTATAAGTGGAAAGTCTATGTGCAGCAGATGACATCTTTCGCTTGATATGATGAAGCAGTCGAAAAAGTAGAGGCACAGGTGATGTCTAACTCTTCGGCTACTCCATCACTTTCCATCTCGTGAGATAGTAGCTCGACGCTGCGCTATCTGAGCAAAAAATTGCCACGAAAGTTCAACAGCGCATCATTTCATAACGGAAAAATGTAAAACCTTTATCTTTACTCTTTCTTTATGCCGACGTCACAAGCAAAAGTAAAGTTAAATACTTGCGTATACCGAATGAAATTAACGACGCAATTAGTATACTCTATCAAGGCGTACCATGAAACGTAATGAAAGTGTATATATTTATTACTAGAGCATAAAATAACCATTAAATTATGATCTTTACAACAGCATAAAGGTTATCCAAGCTATTCAGCATAAGTAGTACTTTGCATGTCATTTGTATGTGCATTTAATGCTGTTGTTAACGACTCTTGCTTTCCCGAGCATCGACATAAACCAACGTAAACATAAACAAACAGGTAGCGTAAACACTGGTTACACAAACAAGTCACTTAAAAATGCCTTAAATATAATTATAGAAATTATGGAATTATGAAAAACATGATGCACTGTAGGTACGTAGATAAATTGGTTATCTTTGCATGCTTTCGATTTACGAATCAAAATAGACGATTGTTTCCCCGTAATTGAATAGTATGCATGTTTATAGAGAACGGGAAGGGAAGCATAGAGGCAATGAACCGTAACAGTAAACATAACCGATCAATAATAAATTGGAACGTCGTAGATAAAACGCGTTTGTTATCTCCCTTTAGGCAGCTATCATTGTTTCATAAAGAATTCAGAGTTACGTAATGGAAATTCCAGCAATATCCAGTCCAGTTATAGCAAGATCGAAATAAAGGTAAACAGAGCTTGCACTGCACCGGCAATAAGCTAACAAGCTTAAAAGATTTAGACCAATTATGGTAATTAGTGCACAACTGTGTTAGACAATAACTAAGTGGTAACTAACATTATGATGCAGAGACAAAAAGGCAAATGACGATCTATTAAATCCAGGTGCATTTAATAGATCGTGGGCGTTCTAAGCCCGCCGACTATTAGTGGTAATTACGATCATATGACAAAGAACACGAACGTCGAAAAATGCGGTGCAGTGCACATTGCAAGCAACCCCGAGTACATTGTAATGTCATGAACGTAAAGTGATTTCGCCACGAGACAGTGATAAAGTTCACTGAGCAGTAAAGAATGTGACTTTCACGCGTTGAAGCTTTGGCTTGATCCCTAAACGATGCCATTAAGTTGCTATAGATACGTCCATTGTACTTTCTCAGAGCCATTTTCGGCGATGACTGATGATTTGAGCGCTTCAAAAATGCATCATTCAGTTTGGACAACATTGGTGTGAATAGTGAAGTGAAATGTGTATTGTATACAACGCGTCTTATTGTTTGTTTTTTCATATCAATGCCCCGTTAAACTGTCGGTCGAATCAACACTAAATTGAATAACAAATGAGCTTACGTTGTGGGACGGGATCTCACGACAATAAATGTTTTGATGAGATAAACGCACGGTCTTCAAAGTCATGCATGATCCCGACTCGTCGCAGCGTCCCGGCATTGCCGACAATTTTCAATCAGTCACGTTACTTTCACCCCCAATCTTAATAGAATAAAGCGAGGCATTATATCCCGAAGTAGTCGTGATAGGGACTCGTGACTCGGTACAGTAGACTTATTTTATTGGAAACGCTCTTTTCTAGGAATGATGGTAATTTGTTACCAATCCAATGTAACAGACAGGTGAAAGTCAGCGATTTAATGGAATGTTCGTTTATCGTGTATTTGCACAAGATTACACTTGTTATAACGATAAAATTCATATCTCACGATCGTATCTCCATTGTACTAAAATGGTACAGTGACTGCAGCCTGCTCGTGCTTGATTTGTTTAAATAACAACACGTTAGCAAATACAGAGCTTGCTAAGAAAATTAGGTTATTTTATAAGCATTGTGTAGGCAAATTTATTTTTATACCTTAAAATAGAATCAACAACGATTGTCTTCAATAGAAAATTTGTTTGCGAATTCGACAGATCACCGCCGATAAGTCATTATATGCTACTCATATTGAACTGGGACATTGACATTAACGCAGTCACTATAGTTAAATACAAATCAATTATATTACTCACCGATTAGCTTTATAGTTTTCCATGTTACTAAAATAATATTTTAAACCCGACCTTTAATTTAAGTGTGTATTGTCAACATCATGGTTTTACTTATAACGCATAAATGCATTGTACACATTTAGTTGGTTAGCCTATTAAATAAATAAATAAATATTAAATTTAGTCGTGCTATTTTTATTTGCATTTACTTACCAATTTCAATATGACAAAGGAAATCATAGTTCCCACGTACTGGCTCTATTGAGGAAGGAATAAGGATGCAGTTGTTCCATGTAAATAATGACCCCCGTCTAACAGTGAAAATGCAGAAGCTATGTGAGAAATTGCAATTATTTAGATTGAAGGAGAGGCCGGCCCGGCCGTAAACATTAAATTAACGCAGGCAATTTGATTTAATGGCAGGCGGTGGAGCTGTAATGGGCGTTAATGTTAACTGTGAGAACTCCCTTTACCCCATAGTGGTCGAGATAGTGCAGTTGGATAAATTGTATGACTTCATACATGACGCTCACGCGACCCACATACAACGATCCTTTATGCTAACTTCCTGACGATGAGCGCTCACATTGTTTAACATATTTTGGTACAATACGAGAACCATGAGTTTTCATTCGAGGAAAATGTTTTGACACGAAAACTGGTGGCCTTGCTTAGAGTTTGTGCTTTAACATGGATGACCTAATCGCTCGACGCATAACAAATACCAGAAGGAGGTACCCGGTTGAGCGCTCGAAGAGGCCAAAATAAAACCATTTACCACACAGGTTGCGAAATAGGACGGAGAGTAAACAGAACTGGAAGACGCGCCCAAATATGTGAGCGATGACCGCATAAGCGAGCATTTAACTACTGTCTCACCTTCAACTACAGGGCTATTCATGAACAAATGACATAAACGTATTACGTATGACCCATTGAGCAGAAACGACAGGACAGAAATTTTGATATTATTGCCTGCCATTCTACCTATACATTGACTACGATACAGGTTGCTTAGTATGAATAAGAATTAGCATAATTGAAGATGCTTTTGCATATGCATTTATTTTAGCAATGTTCTATTAAGCTGCTATTTAGTCTCAAAGCAAATTCGATTGACGACTGGATTGAAAATATTATTTCCAGCTATGTTCCAATTTTCGTTAGTAATGTAAACCATGGATAACGTTTACGGAAAGCCACAAAACGTGAGAAATTTAGAATAAAAAATACATTACTTAAATCATAAAATTAACTTTATCTTTACTTAAAATTCTAATTTGTTGGTATTTACGTGATAATAACTGTTCGCGAAATGCGCAACGGACGGAGACAACGGAGAGGGCAAAATTCCGATGAAGAAGTCGAGTGCACTTTTGTCGTGGTTTACGATTCACGCCAGGTGGGCGTCTAGCCGGTTTTCACGAAATAACAGATGGTCTAGATGATCCTTTGAAGGATATTGGCCCCGATTCACTGTACAAATCGATATTTGTTTAATTATTGAAGAAAAATAAGAACACTGAATGAATTATATTACTGCGTACATTGTAATCTTAAAATGTGTGTGTGTGTGTGTGTTTATTTATTTTTATATTAGACAGAGATTCAGTCCGTCCACTAGGAAAACGACAAATACATATCATCAAAATCAGACAAACTATCCATAAAATGTTCGCGTTTAAAACGGAACATTATGGCACTGTGAAGTTTACAAAACATGCTTATTTGTTAAAATATCTATATCAATCATACATTTGCCTCTACTCCACATATTTAATGGAAGTTGTAAATTATTTCCTGATTTGATATAATTAGCATCTAAAGAACGCGCACTTACGCTTTTTCCTTCTTATCACACCCATTTCCTTGCTCCAAAGTAGCTCCTGTTCACTTCCTACGGTGCAGGTAGAGTACGGAGGCTCAAACGCTCTTATATCGTGTATATGTACTTTAATCAAATAAACACTAGCCGTTAAACCGGCATTACAGATCGGTTATGATCCGAATAACTACATATTTATTGTATCACATGATTTTCCAAGTCAGTTTATAAAGTACTTGAAATGTTATGTTTATAAAGGTTCGATATATCGTTCACTGGAGCGGAATTGTAGCCGTGCGTGCGCGCAGCCCGGGGCGCAAGCGATGACGGAATGCGCGCGCAACCTGGACGGAGGCTGCGGCGCCGGCGCCCGCGGTCTCGTATAAAAATAGAAAGTTACAACCCGCGATTCCTTTTATTTTTACCCTCGCGTTACCTACCCATTACAACTGCATCCGATGATCGTATCGGGCTAGAACACTTTCAATCTGGTTGCGATGGGGATAATGGATAAACGATATATTTTGGTACTAGCCATTTTCGCGCGTAGTCATAGAATTTGCGTACCCGATGATACTATACATATAGATGGTAATAGTTATACAAGTATTGAAAAACTGATTTGACCCGTGGAAAACCCGTTCCCGTTGAAATGTCGGGATAAAAAGTCCATCCAAATCGGTCCCGTCGTTGCGATGTTCACATGATAGGAAGGACAAACAAACACATTTTTACATTTATAATATTAGTATGGATTTCAAGTAGGTACAGTACAAGTATTACAAATGTGAATGTGTGATTTTTTTGTCATTCGAGAGCTGGAGAGAAACATAGGGCACGTTTTTAGGGTTCCGAACCTCAAGAGGTAAAAACGGAACCCTTATAGGATCACTCGGGTGTCTGTCCGTCCGTCTGTCACAGTCGATTTTCTCCGAAACTACTGGACCGATTAAGTTGAAATTAGGTACGTATATGTAAGTTTGTAACCCGAAGACGGACGTGTAACGAAAATAAATTAATTTTAAACATAGACCCTATTTTTGGGGCATAAAGTTAAAAAAAAAATGAAGTTTTTCAAAATATATCGTGTGACATATCAAATGAAAGTACTTCTTATGGGGATCATACTTTTCGAGTTATTTAAGAAAAAGAAATACGGAGTATAGTCAATTACAGGAAAATTATTATGAAGTCCATGGTATTTGAAATCGATAGCGTTGTGTCAGAGACCAGAGGAACCGAAGAGGACATCACTTCACGGATAGCCAAGGCTCGTGCGACTTTTGCACAGTTGCGTCCCGTTTGGCAGTCACGGAAACTGACTCGAAGAATTAAGCTCCAAATCTTTGGGTCCAACGTCAAGTCCGTGTTGCTTTACGGGTGCGAGACGTGGAAGGTAACCAAAACTATCTCGCATAAGCTCCTGGTCTTTGTTAACCGATGTCTTCGCCGAATTCTTGGTATTTACTGGCCCGAGAAAATCTCAAATGAGAACCTCCGAGAACGTTGTCATGAAGCCCTGATTGACCATCAAATCAAGCGCCGCAAACGGATTGGTCACACGCTCCGGCGGGGCTCAGACCATACACCTAAACAGGCAATGGATTGGAATCCTCAAGGAAAGCGCAAACGTGGCCGTGCCAAACTAACCTGGCGACACACGGTTCTTGACGAGGCGAAGAAAATCGGGAAGTGTTGGAGTGGAATCAAGCGCGAAGCTCTAGACCGATTGCGATGGAGACTCACTGTGGACGCCCTCTGCCCCACCGAGGGGACATAGGATCCTAAGTCAAGTCAAGTCAAGTCATATAAAAGAGTTAAACGGTTTGAAAATGACGTCATTGAATAATGAAGGGTCGGAACCCTCTCCACGCGAGTTTAACTCGCTTCTTGGCCGGTTTTTATTTATATGAAATCATACTTTATAGAAGTCAAAAGGAAATGGATAGGCGAAGATGCGAATAACAGGTAACTGTTCATCGGTAGAACTTTCCTAGATAAAGCCATCTAATTCATAACAAAATAATAACAATTAAAGACTTTGATTTAGGATGTTTTTGAGCTAAGCAGGCCAATGAACGCTAGATGTGACGGCATCTAGTATAATCTCTTAATAAAATATTCTCACTATTAGTTTATAAACAAGAAGTTTAAAATAAAACACCTAGATTTTTTAGAAATCTTGATACTAATCTCACTTAAGAGAAATGCGAGATCGTGGTTAGCAAATTGTCACCATCGCAGTGTACAATTAAACTTAATTTTAGAAAACACGACGGTTTACGAGATACGCACCATGCTCAGTGATTAGCTATTCTAGATGTTGGAGAAAATTAGAAAATGGCTTGCTATCTGAAAAGCGCTGGTTCGACGTCGCAGGATATGTATTTCAGCTTTCCAATTGAAGAAACCGGTGATCCACATACTGAACTCGACACCTCACGTGATTAATATATGCAAGGATGCCAATTAGATACGGCACGCGTCCACAGTAATGGATACCACCTACTTAATACCGCACTTTAAACGAGCCCGCTTGAGAAAGGACAATTTTCACTGTGGAAACATTTCTGCATCTGCGATTTAAATAACGGTCGTGGTGATGCAAATCTCGGAGCATGTCACACGATCGGGGTTACCGTTATTTTTAAGGTGGACACTAAAACACACCGAAGTCGACCAATACGAGTAATATCAACTTTTTCCATCTTGGCTGAATGCAGAGCGGTAGTAACATTGATATGTATTGTTCTCGATTGTCATTGCTAATTCATAAAAAACTGATTTTGACACTTTAACCAGAGCGTTTTATCAGAGGTGACACACGTATTATTTAACAGATGATCTATGGAGACAAGTAGGTATGGGAACCTACCCTTTATACGGCATAAAATAAATTATAGTTATGCTATCATGTTCGCTAGGTATCGTGTTGTCGACGCGCTTCAATAACTCATTTCACAGGTTCACTTTCAAGACATGCATCAGCGGCGCGGATGTAAAACCGCAGAACACCGCTCCCAATGTGCCGGAGTTGATTGTCTATATCGAACTAAAACCTGACCACTACTTCTAGAACAATCAGGGCTGGCTACGAATGAAAAGCCATAAAATTATTATATAAATATAAACGGATAATTACTCAGTCGTCGAGTAACAACTTACAGTTACTAATTGCATTCACCACCAACACAATTGCCTAATTAACGTCACACTGCTGGGCCCAGACCTCGTCTCATCACGAGAGGGTTTGGGCTACATTCCAATTGCATTGCATAGAATAATAAAAAAGGTTAACGACATGATATAGGCGCTCATGAATACGGTTGTCAAACATTTTTATAACGAATAGATAAAACGGAAACTTCAACAGACACTGATAATGAAAACGTTCCATCACTTAAATGTTATACAGCTAAGAATGGCAACCCTAGTTTGGTTAGTTTCATAGGAGCACAATGGGAGAAATTCAAGCTAGGGCTTTACTATCATTACGGCAAGATTGATTTAGACAGCTGAAATGAATTAGAGAGAGGCCTAGACGGACGCAAGAGGCGAGATAAAGGTGAGGCCGATTTTAGATTACTCGTCCGAGATAAAATGCCAACGTGAAGTCAATCGTCGAAGTGAGTACCAAGTAATTTCGGAACTAAAAAAAAGTGACGTAACCGTTCGACGGTAAACAACAATGTCTCTAATTAATGAAGAGTTTAAATTTAGAAGACAATAATAACTTTCTCGCCGGCGTCAATAAGACGTCAAATGGATAATGGAAGAAAAAAGTCAGTATTACAATGTTGCTGTTATGTTATGTACCAATATATTTATAGTTAAAGAATAATTAATCAAATTGTGACAGCATAAGAGAAATCGGCTTTGAGAAATAGAGTAGCTGTGCAAGTGCGATCTATGGTTTTGCCCTTAGGTTGCATTTGGGGTAATGTGCAATGGTAATTTATTGGACGATACAGGTGAAGGCAGTGTCGTTATAATAAAGCCTGTGGGTTCACAGTGCCAATCGTGCCGCCTCCTGCTCTATCGGTGATCGGCGCACGACGTCGACGCACGCGCGTCCCGCGGTGCAGACCTCATCCGTTATAATTTGTTATCCGGCAAGGCTGAACAACTGCTCTTGTTATACTTTCTATCTGATAACCGCCCATAGAATAACATTATTATAGGACGCCAAGATTTGTTAATAATGGCTATCGTTGGCAGCGGATTATGACATCAACGACGGTGTTATCACAGGCATCTCATAAAAAAACATACAATGCGAACTTTCCAAAGTCTTTGAAAGTTCACATGAGAATCGTATGTCTCTGTAGAGAAATGAATGCATTGAATTTGTCTCGCAATGCAAGTTACCTATACCCGTGTCAAATTTATAAAAAATTGGTGTGCCAAATGTGAATTTCATATTGATTTGTGACCGACCTTCACATCACAACCGGTATTAGTTTGTGCACGTAACTTAACCACATGCCAATAAGATTACATCAAAAATATCAAGCGGAACGAAACTTAACGGTAACTATAAGTTTTTATTTTAGATAGACATATTAAACTAATGACGATTGGAACAAATTAACCTAACAAATTACTAGTCATATAACAACAGTGCCTTTCACGAGCGAAGAGAAAGAACGTTATAAAAATAATCCCGCAAATGTCACGCAGGTGGCTTACTCGCTCTGAAGGTGAATTCCATCATTGAACACATGATGCCGCGCACAGCTGACTTAGTGACCGCCATGTTTAGGGGCACAAACGCACAAATTAACAATTTTTAACTGATTTATAGGTTTTTTGTTGTTGTAGTGGAGTTTATTTATCGTTGAGAGGTGCGTAGAGTACTGACTGAGGCCCGGGCGGCCGTGCACCTGATATCGGCTTGGTTCATTAGAGCGCACCAGTAAGCTTCGGAGAGAGTGCCTGCTGCAGCTATTGTTGTCCGTCCCTCGGGAGGGTTCGCCCAGCTCTCGTCCTACTTACTCACACTGACATATGAATCGATATACATTATTTTTACGTGACATTTGGATTTACTAGACACGTAGCGGCCATAACATTTTCAATACGATTATTGTGTTTGATTTCGAACATAAATCGCGCTAAGGGCATATTAAAGGCATAAAATTTGAATTCAACCATCGTTTCACTACCAATGTACAAATAAGGGTCCAACTAACTGGTACACCTACCATTTCTTAGTTATGTGAGCGGAATTCATAGGATAGAAATAGTGATATACTGTAACTCGATGATTAGATTACTTTCCATACTCAAACCAGCTTTCTAAGGGAAATTCTGTCTGAAGTCAATTTTACAAACATGCAATACGATTGGACTTATTTGACCAACATGCATTTGCACGATTTGCGAAACCAGTAATACAAGTACATATTTCAACTCACTTGATGATAATATACTCCGCTACAAAGAAGAATAAAATATTTCCAAGTATTGCAAAGATAATATGTAGTCATAACCATAACGATCAAATAAGTATAAAAATAAACAACGTGTGATTACATCTAAGTCGGTAACGTACCGTAGCCATGAACAATGGCTTGATCGCTGATCCGCACTCGTCTTAGGCTGGACCTCGCCGGTAAAGTGTGGTGTGGCGGCACATTCCGGTATTGTGGATACACCGGCGTGCGAGGTAGCGTGCCGTACACCTGACTGGCTGGATCATTCTCGTAGACTGGCCTATACCGGGACACATCCGGCCCGTATGAATTTTGGTGATGATTATAAGGTATTGCATGTGTGTAGTCGATGTAAGGGTTTCTTCTATCGCGGATTTCATTGCCATTGTAATTAGGATGTTCGTATTGATTTAAGACTTGTAGACTTTGCCCTGGGTAGCCCTGCTGGTTAGGCTGACGCCTATACTTGTCTAGTATATCAAATGGTCGGTTATGAGGCGCTGCGAATCGGTCGATAGCGAATATTTCACTCACAGGTAGTCTCTGGCTGTTGTTACTTGCATTACTTTTGTTGCTTCTATTGCTACTTCGCGTGCTATTTCGACTCAGAGAGCCATCTCCGCGCACACTCAACTTGAGTTCTAGTCTTTTCTCCTTCATTGTGAACTATCCACTTTTCACTACAGTTCTTTTAGAACGGCTAAAGTCATTACTGCAGAAGAATACAAATTAAGTCACGACTATCCTCTTTGACATTTTAAGTGCTGTTATTCGAATCGCTCTCTAACATAATAGCAAATTAATTATAACTTACGGAGATTATTACACAACAAAGTAATGTATCGGTTGAAGAAAGTTAATGGCGTTTACAACGCTCTTCATGAGCGATGAGTAATGACCTCTGGTGTATTAGTAAATAACCACAAAGTTGAGAACACGCTCATCGATGTTAGAGTTAATTGAGGTTGGGTGTAGAGTTAGACCGAAACGTCGACACGACTTTTAGACAAAGGTATCTCCTGCCAATTCAAGTGATGGCACATAGACAGGTGAGAGAGAACAATAATAAATCGTCTGGAGAAAATTCACCGACGGAGATCGTGAGACCATTAGCATTACATTTTCTCTCAAGCGTGAAACGTGGTGACATCGTTAATTGGCATATTCACTGATATTTTACGAGGGGAATCTAATTATAAATAAATGTGTTAATGGCAATGGTTACGATCAGTAATCATTTAAAATAACAGCAATAAAACGTCATTAGCTTCAGCAGTTTTATGGGTGGAGTCGGAACGAGATACCGAATTAATTCTATGGAGCCATGCACTAGTTATAAACACGCGATTCTTTGAGCGCAATAATATGTCTACCATCAGGAATAAGTTCCGAACACGCGACGGGCGAATACTTTGCTTAAATGATTGTTTATAACACAATTATCAATATATAAAATATGCTGTACGGACGGACAATAGTTCCAGCTATCGAGTGCACGGAGCACATTCAACTGAGCGAGTTACGAATCGCATTATTATTGGAACTGATAAGATATGTCGTCGGCTCAATATTTAGTATCTCGAGCTCGCACAAACAAGAGTCTACTCAATTCCCTAATGATACGCGGGTCGGTAGAGCATTGTTTGTTAATGGCGAGGTGTTATCGATTCCGTATGTAGCGCACGTTTTGGGATGTACCTTGGGTGTACTTGAAACAAAAACATTGCCTTGTGTGTCGATGCATTACTAGGGCAAGGCTATACAGCGCATACATTGCTGGCTGCCAACGAAAACACTGGACGGTTATATAATTACATGCACCATTAACTACGTATTCAGTTCTATGGGTATGTTCGTTCACGTCATTGATGGCGCGATCCCAGCCCATTAGAATCTCTTACGGGCATTGTGCGAACGTTTCACGCGTACTGATTAATTGAGCTCTAATTGCAACCAGTGGGTAATAAATGAATATAATAAAGTAATATTAGGTTAAGGTAAAGAGATACTAGGGTATACTTGTAGCGGCCGATCGAATATCTTTCTTGTTGCCCTTTTAACGGAGATTGGAGAGCGAAATGAAATGTATGTCAAAAAGGATAAGAAACGTGATCTTAATCTGATATCAGAAAAGCGTGTAATGTAAACGTTTCAACACGATGTGTGCTTATGGTGTTTTGAAACACGTTGCTGTTTAAGAATCAAACAAGGCGCTGTTATCTATATTAAGTGACCAGCGGCGCGCAACCGAGCGTACTGTAACAAAGACTAAGGACCTCTAAATAAGAGGAGCGTTTCCTTAATCCGTGAGAAAGTTTACTTTACATTAGAGTAGTATATTCACAGGAGTTTTAGATGCGAAGCCATAAATGCATTTTATAGTACCACGATTGCAAGGGAGAAAGTTGGGTCGTGAAAACATCAAGGAAACCATAAACGTAATAGGAAATGGAGCAGATCAGAACATCCGACACACAGCGTAATTGCGTACTTCATAAAATGGCCATGTACACTTCGTTTGTCACTGACATGCTAAGTGTAGTATTTTCCCGCAACAACTAACGACATAACAATAACTTAGCTTGACCTTCATACATTGGTCGAGTAAGAACGACGTTACTGGCGAAACAAATACGTATATGAAACACTTTTTGTTTTGGACGATGAAATAATCATTGCTTATTTACGAATATTCTTCATAGAAGTTGTACATTACTTCACGAAACACAATTAAAACGATCTGAAACACAGCACAACTTGATACTTATTTGATCAGTTGCCTTCAAACCGAGTATGAATCATTCACTGACAACGTATCACTGTTACACTTGAGCTCGTTCCTATATGTGAGCTGTGTCACGCGGTACGAACAGGCGTTTATTACGTTTAATATTTCAGCCAGTTAGGGTTGAAATCGGGTACAAACGCGACACAGGTGGAGCTAATACTGCGGGGTTTCATTCAGCGGAGCGAAATGGCACGCCGAGCGCGGGAGATAAGCTGATAACGTCGCGATACCTCTTTCTCGTACCTACAGCGAATGTTTTGTGAGTAATCCACTGACCTATAATCAGTATGATGAAGCAGCGCTCACTGAAAGCACTCCAAGTCTATTTTAAGAACATTTTACTGCGTTCTTGTGAGTTGGTTTGGGTCCTCGTTGTTTGTTGCTTGTAAGTTGGAGCGTACGGATCAACAACCTTGTTCGCGAGCCGAACGGAGTTCGAAAGTCACGTTAGTGCATTTCTCACTCAAAAATAAAGGCGATGTTGCTTTTGTGACGCGAGAGTGACGGGTCGGGGTCGATTCACGCTCGTGATCGCGAGGCGACCGAGTGTGGTCACGACCGTGTAAAATAATGTCGCAACCCCGCACTATCTCACGGAGCGTGCACTACCGGAAGATACGCCGGTGTAACGAACATCTGTAATTCTAAAGTCTAGAACTCACCGTCGGGGATATCTTCGGCGTTTTCGTCCTCATCAGTCTTCTGGTCTTCTTGCTGGTCTCTCTTCTTGATTGCCTGCAATAAATTAAGTACTGTGAAGTTTGTTCTTCTTCTATGTAGAGGAGAAATCATGCAAGTACACTATTACTCGATATTCAGATTTAAATTTTGCTTTAGATCATGCGCAGCCGACGGAGAATCATTTATGATATCACAGTACACAAGCGGGGCAAGCCAAACAAGATGCATCGAAATCTAAATTGAAATCTGTTGCTGAATGTCTTGTTATCGCGTCGGATCTCACCCGGGCGAGCCATCCTCCAGCGGCTTTCAAGCACCTCATTTTAATAGGTATCGTTTTGTGAGTTATTATGGTTGATTTATTTATATTTAACATTTAACACTGGTGAGAAAGCGGTTTCTCACTTCACTTATCGATTAATCTCGGTACACGAAGCATTGTTGGGCGTCGGCACGATGCCGTCGCGGCGGAGTCGTTTCTGTTTCGCGGAGGGTCCGACTGCGGCGGCGGCGGCGGAGGGCCCGCGCGCACCAGCCCGTAACACACTGCTCCACCAATTACCCACGGCTGAGTCGTGCTTACGGAAACGGAGCGATTTGTAACAGCATTTGCACGTTACTTGTACAGTTATTTCAATTAGCATTGTCAAAACAAAGGACAGGTAGCTTCACGGTAAATAAATACCATAAAACATACAAGCTTTTCCAATTTTTGGGTGTATGTTTTAGCTATGCGCGTACGCTATCCGCTCCGCCAATCGCTGTATTAATATGCTCACAGGCGAAGTGTGTGAGCGAATATCTCACGAGTCTATTGTCTCAGCTCTTCTCTAACGTATAAGAAACTTTTAAACTTAGACGCGTTCGACGGGATCACTTTTACCATTTAGTGCAGTAAGCAATATTGACTTTACAATACGAGCAGCACTGGATGGAAAGCTCACGATTTTAGCAGTCGATGCTTTTATGCAAAATCTAATTAGGTTAACCTTTATAATATTCATTTTCACTTTAGCTGTGTAAAGCTTTTCTATTGTTTAAATAACGGGTACCGTTAAGTGAGAAGTCAGCAGGACTATAAATGAAGAATTTGTTCCAGCGATTATGTAAATAAATAATAGCAGTAATACACCGTTGAGGCTTTCAGTGTTTACTTTCTCCTTCAAGCAAAAGTTTTGTTTACAACAATGCTTTATAACTGTTTCCTGACCGTTAATAGTATGCATCAAACTTATACCAGTGTTCCTTAAGGTTTTAGCTATGTTGACGTCGATTTCTAATATTAGAAATCACCGTTTAAGGCAGATTAACAAACCGATACTCAAGGAAGGAAATTATCCCGGATATGGAATGACATTTGTAGACATATTTAAATGAACTGATAGGATAGATTTCTATTACACCTCGGCTCCTCGCAGCTCGGCTAGAATCCGGTTTGATCCAACAGAATAAGATAAATGGATAGACAACGATCCCCATGCGAAATAAATGAAGCGAGCAAGGCCTGCCATTACTCCACACAATGAAGAAAGATTAATTAATCAAGACTGTTAATGGTTATATGAGAGTAATGCAATATTAAAAGCTTTCATGCACATGCTATCTAAGATTACAGATTCTTGACAGTAAAAGCGTAATGTAAGGCCCGTTAATGTGTGAACGCAATTTCCATGCACATGCACATAATAAGCGATGATATTAACTTCGTACGTTTACTAGACCGCACACCCAAGCACTGTAATTTCGTGTTTATTCATGTGGTAAGCTCTTGACTTGTACGCTATAAGGGCTTAATAATAACTCTTCGGTGTACGGCCTGATCGTGCCTAACGAGGGAAACCTGGTTCCTAAACGCCCGATCGAAGATGGATTACTCAAGCTATCTCGCCACATTATTAATGTCTACTTTAGAGTACTTTATTGCTATATGTTAAATATACATTTGATGTATCTTTACATGGTTCAAATCCTCTTGAGAAAATACCGTGTTCTGTTAAACATCTATCGTCATTAACATAGTAGTGACATCTGTTATAGATTGTTGAAGTGACAATTAGTATCATTAGGCGACATCTCGCTGGCTTGCGCGTCAACTATTTCTATTAAGTGGCGCTAACTGGTCAACTATGAGACAACTAAGGGCCGGTTCCTATATCCACGTAACGCCTCGTTTTGCCTACGGACGGTTAAAATTTGACAGATTCTCTATGGAACAAATGTCAAAAATCAACCGTCCGTAGGCAAAACGAGGCGTTTCGTGGATATAGGAACCGGGCCTAAATGAACTTGAGGTATCGCGACCTCGGCATCTGTGTGGGTGAAGCATAATGGAACAAAATATGACTACTTCAGGTACATAAATAAACAAACTTTAATTGAGTCTTCTTCATTCGCATCGTGCAGTGTACACCCACATTAATGCTGACAATCTCCAAGGTTCTTGATTTATTTTATTTGGTTGACATTCATTATTATCTAATCTAATATATAAAATTCTTGTGTCAGTGTTTGTAACCAAACTCCTACGAAACGGCTCGACCGATTCTTATGAAATTTGGTGTGTATGTACAGTAGGTCTATTTTTCATGCCAAAAAAAATCTAAGGCGGTACGAAGTCCGCGGGGTCAGCTAGTTATGACTATAAATTTGTATAAATTCATCATCGAGAAATTTAATTCCTGGTAAGTAAACGAAAGCTATGCAAACTTAATACAAAAACAAAACTCAATTATATCTAACAGAATTAGTTACACTGAGATGCATGCATTCGGCACACCGGCGGATTTACCATTTCGACAAAGAATTTTGTTTTCAATTCTAAGAAGACTTATTTGGTATCAAAATTGTATGACAATTCGGATAACGTGCACAGGCTATACCTAGGCGACTAATGCCCACTTGCATCAAACAGCTAACCTCGTGTTAGTCTTTTAACTCGGGTTTAGTTGTACTTAACGACTTAACTTGCGGTAGAGGTTAACTCGAGTTTAACAGCGTTGGTGACCCACAGCAAAAAACCTTGGTACAGGTTTACACAACTTAGAAGGCGCGTGGATTAAGCAATAATAGACTCTGCGGCAACGGCTTATGTGCTTCACCGCGCGCCTTCTAATTTGTGTCGTGCTGTATGGACATCTTCCGACCTGGGTGTTCTACCACCCTTAAATATATGGCAATTCGGCCTCGATTTGTTCATTAGAAAGCGGGCCCCTCCCTCTTCAAGACCGGCAACACATTGGCGATGCCTCTTGTATTGTAAATGTGTATAGTTAGTACAACCGTCTGCCTGTTTGTCGGTCCTTAGCCATAGTAAAAAATCTCTCATACAAATAGTACCCTAAATATATTCCGAAAGCATATATCTCGGATGGATTTGCATCGAATGGCAGTGTATAACCGATCTGATCGTTCCCCCCCGGGACATGACGCGAGGGGCGTTGGACGGCGTATCGAGTTCAGTTCAATTGACAACACCAGCCAGCAGTTCTGCTGCAAGGACCCAAGGTCGCCTACTGTGGGAAGTGGGGGGCCACCTATGTGATCAAGGGTTTGACTGAAAGGTGCAGGCTATCACTTGATGGTTGCCTAGACAAGCAGATGCCGAACTAAGCTACTGCCCGTCTTGAGGCAGAACACCTAAAGAAAATTATGCTACCCCCAGGCTCTGCCTATGCAAAGGGGCGTTGGACGGCGCATCAAGCGTCAAAATTTAACGTGTCGATATACGATAGTCTTTATGTAATAGTGTTTTCTCGAATTCACTACATATTAATTTACGCATTGATCTATTATAAGTAAGGATTTACAATCAGCCGAAGAAAAATGGCCCGTCAAAACGGGTTCCCGAACAACTCGGGCACCCGTTTGGCGCTCAGTAAATTTGACACTTAAGTGTTGTAG